>JAJKFI010039928.1:0-34197 GCA_029204185.1 Lerista edwardsae | reverse complement strand
CTCACTCACTCACTCACTCACTCACTCACTCACTCACTCACTCACTCACTCACTCACTCACTCACTCACTCACTCACTCACTCACATAGAGGGGTGGAGCTGACAATTGGGGCCTGATAATTCTGTGAACTGAACTTGGTGGCCTACTACTGAGCCTAGTAGTTCTGAGCTGAAGGTATCAATTACACTTTCCCATGTTTGAATTGCACTAATTAAATACATGCTGGTGGTGCTTTTGGAGAAAACCTGGGCTGCATTTCCACGAGAAGCTCTAATCCACTTTCAATGCACTTCTATTCCTCCAATGCATTTTGGGGAGACTGTAGTTTGATAAGGAGGGATCTGGAACTACCCTTAACAAGCTACAGTGTCTACAATGCATTGGGGTAAGACCAACTGCACTGAAAGTGGATTCAGGCTAAAGTGGAGACAGTCCTGGATAGGTTGTGATTGAGGGCGCAATGCTAACCTGGAGTTAGGCCAGCAACGTTTGGCTAGCACCAGGGCCACCGAAAAGCACGTTTGGATCACTCTGGGAGTCAGGGGGGGGGGGTGCCGCAAATCTGTGCGCTGGCCTCTCTGACTCGAAGTGTGGTCCAAACATACGGTGTCCCTTATGCCGGCCAAACTTGGCTGGCCTAACTGTGCCAGCCTTACTCCAAGTTAGGATTGCGTCCTGAGGTTTGTTTTGTTACAAGTTTGATTTGTAGTGTATACAGTAGTTCGTTTTGTCATGGCCCAAGGCCATGTCCTCAGACATAAGAAGAGCCCCACTGGATCAGGCCAAAGGCCCATCTGGTCCAGCTTCCTGTATCTCACAGTGGCCCACCAGGTGCCTCAGGAAGCACACAAGACCACAAGATGCCTGCATCCTGTGGCCACTCCCTTGCACCTGGCATTCTGAGGTAAATTCTGAGGTAAAATTCTGAGGTAAATAATTTGCAACTCAATCTAGGCCTTAAAAACTTAAGAAGAGCCCCACTGGATCACGCCAAAGGCCCATCTGGTCCAGCTTCCTGTATCTCACAGTGGCCCACCAGATGCCTCAGTGAGCACACAGGACAACAAGATGCCTGCATCCTGTTGCCTCTTCCTTGTATCTGGCATGCTGAGGTAGTCTACCTCTAAAATAAGGAAGTTGCACCACCTATCATGGCCCGTAGCCTGTGATGGACTTTTTCTCCAGAAAACTGTACAATCTCCTTTTAATGGCATCTAGGCTAGATGCCATCACCACCTCCTGTGTCAAGATTTGAAGGAAGGCCTGCTCAAAATTTGGACGGAAAAGCTGAGACAGAGACTCACAGTGTTGCCATGCATTCAACAGAATCAATGGCTTTTTCCTAAACCACCCCAGAGTGCAGAGTACTCTGCAATTCAATGTTTTCAAAAGTGCTCCCCTCATGCAGAAACTTAGCAAGTCAGGGGAAACCTCTAGCCAGATATCCTATTTTTCTTAGTGTGGGGAGATTTTTTTTTTCTCCTTCATTTGGAGGCGTTCACCGTTGCTGTAGTTTCAAGTGGCAGAGCTCGAGGAGCGCTTCAAAACATGATTGTACTCTACGAAAGTAGGCTGTTGCAAAATGGTCTTGTAAGACATGGCGAGTAGTCCTGGAACCATTGCCCTGCAGGATCGTCAGCGAGGAGGCCCAGAGGTGACCCAAATACGAACACGGGACTATGGTGAATGAGACAAATCCCCATGTGCAACTGCCACAATCGGAGAACGAAGAAGTACATCGTTAAAAACATTTGCAGCGACATTTTAAAACGGGTCCGACGCACAAAGACACACGCGGACAGAACAGGGAAATGAAATGACAGACCAGATGCATGAAGTTGCGATGTGGGGAAAAAGGTTAACAGGGGGCATCGTCTTGAAGTAGGGGAAAATCCAGTGAGCAGGTGAGGGGGACTAGTTAGATACAGGGGTGGCCAGGGCCATATTAAGCCATGCCCAGGGCCCCTAGGCTTTCGGGCACGTTGGCCCCCTTCCAAAACTCTTCAGGAAAGCAATACAACAAATTATCGGCCTCCCATCACAGCAGAAACACAGGCAGAAATCTGTGGGGCGAGAAACGTCGAAGCCAGGCACTTCTAAGCACTTCTAAGAAACTCACAAATGGGCATGGGCTCATGCCCATCCGCATGCAGCCCAGCTCAACCCCTGAAAGTGGGGCTTGCCCCATGTGCTTCTTGGAGAGCGCTGCCAGCCTAACTTTTGCAAGGTTGTGCCTGCGGTGGTCTCGTGCCAGCTGGAGGTGGGCGGACTAGATGGGGCGTCCCTGGGGCAGGATCCGGAGACCCACGCATTAGGCCGATGCCTAGGCATGCCAACGTGATGGGCCCCAGTCCGTTAAGGCATCCCTTGTGCCGGCCAAACTTTACTGGCCTAACTGTGCCAGCCTAACTCCAGATTAGGACCACGCCCCCTTTGTGTGTTTTCTGTGGAACGTTCCGGAAGAGTCGTTGGGAGACTGGATTTTCCCCACAGGCTGGGAGCAGACTAGGATGGGAGAGAGAGAGGGAGAGGGAACATGGGGACAGGAAAGTGAGGGGTGGAGCCAGTGAAAGCAAGGCGGGGCCAATGCAAGACTCCACCCACAGCGGCTGCGACGGACTCACCTATTAGCACCTCCCATTTCCCGCTGGCCTGGGTCACCTCATAGGCACAGCGCATCTCGTTCAAGCTCATGCCCCCCAGGATGAAAATGATGAGGCGGGGGCCGCTCCGATACTCCCCAGGGGCCTTGTTCTTGTGCCAGTGCCCGTAGCGGGCGCTGAATGTGGAAGAGAAAAAAAGGAAGGGGGAAAAAATTCCACGTACTTTGATATAAGACAATGGTTAGGATGGCAGCAGACAATCTCATCATGTCAGAAAAAGCCTTAAAGGAATTTTTATGGCTTTACGGAATTGAGTTGTGGACTGAATGTGAGCTTCAGCCGTCAGGTGGACCAATCACCCACCTGAGGGGAATCACTGTTGGAGTAGCATAAAAAGTAGTGTGAGGTGAAGCTAGCTAACTACTAGCTAACTAGCTAGCTAACTACTAGCCCCTAGCCTAGCAAGCCAGCTAGTCTAGGTAGTATTGGTTAATACCAGTGATGTCATGCAGGGGGTACGCGAGTACCGGTTTCTAGGATTATGGCTGGCCCCGCCCATTCGCCTGCCCACTTGTTGACTCCGCCCCCTGCAACGTTTGAATTTCCTGCATGTTTGAGTTGCCTGCATGTTCTCAGAGCCAGGCAAGCAGGCAGCGAGCGGAGCCTTGCCTTGCCTTGCCACTGAAAAATGAGCAGCTCTGGGGTTTTGGAACTGTTGGGTCCCTTTAACATGATGCCAGGCCTCCTGCACATGTTCAGGGAGTGCTGTGGAATACTGTTGCAACTGCTGGGTCAGTTTAAAATGGTCTGAGGCCTCAAAAAGGGCTTTTTTTCATGTCCCTTCCTGCCACGACCTCACTTCCGGCTTATAACGTCACTTCCGGTGGGCGGGTCCCGACACATGCCAATCAAAAGTGAGTACCTGTTCTTAAATCATTTAGATGGCACCACTGGTTAATACTAGTCAGCTTGGATATGCTAGTCAGTTAAGAATGCCAACCACTATGTTTATGAGTATAGTGGAGTATCTCTGCTAAAGTTATTTTAGTAAGAAGAGAAGTGAGGCTTTTATATCAGGATATCTTGATATGTTATCTCAGTTAAGTACTTCTTGTGAAGATACAAAGAACTGCTTGGGAATATGCTGCAAGTAACCATCTCATCAAGTATTTTTCTACATTTTTCTAACTGTTGTATGAACTGTCCTTGTTTTGCTGCAAACTGCATTCCTTTTGTTTGATTCTCTCAAGGAATCCTTATTTTTCTGTGAAGATAAGCCTTAACCCTTCTGCCTTGGTGGATTCTGCTTTTATTTGGGCTCAGTCAAGAACGTGGTGCTTTTGCTGGTTGAGCAAGCAGGTTTTCTGGAACTCTGCTATCGTGTGCTTGGAGGGCTTATGCCACTATAGGCAGACTATAGGGACTAGCAGTCCTAATACATCAATCGTGCTCAGTTTACCAAATCCCGTTCTACCATATGCGGCGGACTTGTACAAAAGCAAAAAAAAATAAAAATATTGGGCTCAGAATCAAGAGCAGATGTGGTCGATTTTTAAGGTAAACTTCACAATGGAACCAGCAAGAGGGCTTCTTGCTGGGGATAGTCTAGGACAGTGATGGCGAACCTATGACACGCGCGTCAAAGCCGACACCCCACAACGTTTGGGGTGATCCACCAATATTCACCAACACCCAACACAAACCGAGTTTGTTTTACCCATTTTTTGCTTTTGTAATTACTTGCTGTTTCTTTATATAATACACAGCACCACACATGATTAAGACTGTATTTTTTTGTTTTAATAAATGAATATAAAGAATGGTTTCTCTTTTGTTTGGGGGGGGGGGTTAACTTAGGGACAGCCCCACTGGATCAGGCCAGAGGCCCATCTAGTCCAGCTTCCTGCATCTGGCAGCAGCCCACCAGATGCCTCAGGGAAGACACAAGACAACTAGATATGTGCATCTCGTTGCCACTCCTCTGCATCCAGCACTCTGGGGTAGCGAACCTCTAAAGTAAGAAGGCTGCACTATCCATCACGGCCTGTAGCCTGTGATGGACTTTTCCTCCAGAAATCTGTCCAGTCCTCTTTTAAAGGCATCTAGGCCAGGTGCCATAACTACCTCCTGTGGCAAGGAGTCCCACAGATTAATTATCTGGTTGAGTCTGCCTAGCTAGTCAAGTTAGGTTTGGACACACTGAGCTCAACAGGTTTGCCATCACTGGTCTAGGACCAGGTGCCAAAATTACGTTCCGCAATTATGGACCTCCCTACCTCACGTTAACAAGCCTCACAGAGCCCCAGGCAGCCAACAAGATCTTGAACTCAGTTCTAATTGTGTGGCCACTCCAGGTAGATAAGGCTAGCACAAAAGGGAGAAAACTCTGGGCACAATCCTAAACCTGGAGTGAGGCCGGCACAGTTAGGCCAGCAAGGTTTGGCCGGCACAAGGGCCACCATAAAGCACGTTTGGACCACTTTCGGAGTCAGGGAGGATGGCGCATGTCCATGTGCTAGCCTCTCTGACTCCGAGAGTGGTCCAAACATACTTTATGGTGTCCCTTGTGCTGACCAGATTTTGTTTTATTCACCTCATACTTACCTCAGAATTTTACCTCAGAACGCCAGATACGAGGGAGTGGCGTTTGGACCACTCTTGGACTCAGGGAGGATGGCGCACATTTGGGTGCTGGCCTCTCTGACTCTGAGAGTGGTCCAAACATACTTTATGGTGGCCCTTGTGCCGACCAGACTTTGTTTTATTTACCTCATACTTACCTCAGAATTTTACCTCAGAAATTTACCTCAGAACGCCAGATACAAGGGAGTGGTGTTTGGACCACTCTCAGAGTCGGGGAGGATGGTGCATGTCTGTGTTTTGACCTCTCTGACTCCAAGAGTGGTCCCAACATACTTGACGGTGTCCCTTGTGCCGGCCACACTTTGCTGGCCTAACTATGCCAGCCTAACTCCAGGTTAGGATTGCGCCCTTAATTACATCCAGTGATTTCTTCAACAGGGGGATGCTTTCAAGTGTACCATGGGGGAAGATGGAACGCAGGGGGAGATCCCACTAAAATGGGAAGCAAGAAGAGGAACCCCAAAAGCTTGCCCCATGGTTAACGCTGCCCCGAATTTGAGATGCGCCATCTTCTTCCTACCTGACTGCTGTAGTGCTGCAGGAGGCAGAGGATCGAGTAGAGATATATGGGTAGTGTTTTGTGTCCAGTTTATCCTCAATGGCATCCTGGAAAGAGAACAAGTCAAGGGCGGGAAGGGCTGCCTACTGAACTCTCTTTGTTAAGACATTTTCCTACTTGCCACTAAGGCAGCGTTTCTCAAACTGTGGGCCGCAACCTGATTTCTGGTGGGTCCCTCAGAGCTCCCAATGAAAACAAAGGCGATGGGGAAAAAATCAGCTTACTGCCTCCAGCCCTGGGTCTATGCAAAAATCAGGTAACTGCTCTCTGCCCTGCAAAGAGCTGAGCTCCCGCTGTTTGCAAGAGCGCTGCTAATTGCCCTCAAAAGAGTCGAGCTCCTGTAGTTTGCAAGCTTGTGAAACTACAGGGAGGTCAATGTTTAAGCGTCTGTTTTCTGGGTTGGGTTTTTTTTTTTTTTTGCCAAGTCCATCCATGACAGTGGGGCAGGTGAAAGGTGGCTCCCATAATCAAGCAAGCCTTTCTTTCTTTACTTGCGTCAGAAGCACCTACATTAATATAATTCTATTGTTGTTGTTCAGTCGCTAAGTTGTGCCCGACTCTTCGCGACCCCCTGGACCACAGCATGCTAGGCCTCCCTGTCCTCCACTAGCTTCTGGAGTTCGCCCAATTTCATGTTCATCACTTCGGTGACACTCTCTAACCATCTCATCCTCTACCGCCCCCTTCTCCTTTGGCCTTCAATCTTTCCCAGCATGAGGGTCTTTTCTCAACAGTCAGTTTGTTTCGGGCCTACTCCGCAGATCCCAGCGTCCATCCTCACCTCCATGATGTCCTTCACCACTGGGGTCCATCGGGAGAGCTGGTAGGTCTGCTCGCTGATGCGCTCCTTCCGCTCTGGCTTGCTCCTGCGGCGCAAGGTGGACTGAACACAGAAGGACAAGAATCAGGAGGAAGGGCATCAGGAGGAATTTCTTGACGATCAGGGCAGTTCGACAGTGGAACTTACTGCCACTGGAGGGAGGTGGTGGATTCTCCCTCACTGGAGACTTAAAGCAGAGGCTTGACCGGCACCTGCTGGAGATGCTCTAGGAGGGTTTCCTGCTCCAGGCAGGGGGTTGGACTAGGTGACCTTGTAGTTCCCTTCCAACTCTATGATTCTATGAAATATCTGAAGGGCTGTCATAAGGAAGAAGGGACAAATCTGTTCTCATCTGCCCTTGACAGTAGAACTAGGCCCAATGGGGACAAACTGCATGAGAGGAGATTCTGGTGGGTCATCAGGAAGAATTTATTGACGATAAGGGCGGTTCGACAGTGGAACAGATTGCCACTGGAGGGAGGTGGTGGATTCTCCCTGATTGGAGATCTCCAAGCAGAGGCTCGACAGGCACCTGCTGGAGATGCTCTAGGAGGATTTCCTGCTACAGGCAGGGGGTTGGACTAGATGACCTTGCAGGTCCCTCCAAACTCTAGGATTCTATAAGCAGGTAACCGTATCGCAGTCCAACTCAAGGGAAGCCGAGAGCAATGCAACACCACCAGAATGGTCCCAATGGGAGGGCAGTCTGGCAAACGGAACAGATTGCTGAGGAAGGAGACCTTCAAGCAGAGACACAACAGGCACTGGCTCTAGAAGAATTTCAAGGATGGGCATCAGGATTTCCTGCTACATTTGAAATGACTCTTCAAATATCTGAAGGGCTGCCATAAGGAAGAAGGGACAAATTTGTTCTCATCTGCCTTTGACAGTAGAACTAGGTCCCAATGGGGACAAACTGCAAGAGAGGAGATTCCGGCTGGACATCAGGAAGAAATTCCTGACAGTCAAGGCGGTTTGACAGTGGAACTCATTGCCACTGGAGGGAGACGGTGGCTTCTCCCTCACTGGAGACCTTCAAGCAGAGGCTTGACAGGCACCTGCTGGAGATGCTCTAGGAGTTCTTACTATAGAACTGGATGACCCTTCCAACTCTACAATTCAAAGACATGTTTGTGGGGGTGACACACTCAGTCTGGATTTTTGGGCACCCCCAAAAGCCATCACCAATCCCCAGGTGGCGATCAAAGCACACCAACCAGCTTCAGCAGCATCCTTTTACCTTGGCCGCTGACAGTCAAGACTTACGTCTGTGATGATGGGTACTCCAAGGTGCGCCATATTGGTGATGATCTCACTGTCCTCCAGTGGGATCTGGGCATGCTGAATCAGCTTGTTCAGGTTCTCCTCGGTAATCCCTAAAACCGTGGGATCAAGGCATGAGCAAACCTGGGTCTGTGGCTCCGAATTTCGCACCACATATGCGCCATTGCCCACATGCACTGATAAAACATCACATGCCCAACATGCAGTCTTGGTTTGGTGGTGCATCTGGTACCTTTGAGATTCTTTCCGTGTTGGCACACAAACAGAACTTTGCTGCCCTCACACATATGATCGCATCAAGTGGCTTTCAACCAGTGATGTCATGCAGGGGGAACACGGGGGAACTCAGTTCCACTAGTTAAAACTAGGGCTGACTCCGCCCACTTCACTCTCCCTCCTCCTCCCTCCCAATTCCTCCTTCTTGGTTGGCCGGCACTCAGAGGGTTAAAGGGAGTGACTCCGGATTCCTGGGGGGGGGGCGAAGGCAGTGATGTCATTCAGGGGGAACGGACCAGAACAGGCGTTCCGGATCCTAACGGCTGGTTCCGGGTTCCCGACAAGTGCCAATCAAAAGCGAGTTCCTGTTCCTAAATCATTTGAATGACACCACTGCCTTCAACCCTGTTTTGACCACGTTTTATCAGAACTGTTCCATCAAGAGCGTTCGTTGGGAGTTTTTGGCCCGTCTGGTGGCTTGAAAGGAACTAGCCAGCTCACATACACATGAACCACCACATCGCCCAGCCCAGGACCACATGTGCTCATCATTCTGTGCACTCTGCCATAGTCACAGTCTCTGCGTCTTCTATTAATCACACCCACCCACCCCTACCTAGTTGGGGGTCGTTCCTACCATTCTTGAGAAAGATATACAGCAGGATGATCCAGATCTTGTCATAGGTGGTGACGTTGCCATCAAGCAGGATTGGGACAATGGCGCGCATGGGGTCTTTTATCTTCTCCCCCTCCGCATCAGTCCCCATAGCCAGATCCTGCCGGGATCAGAACACCCATCAGCATGCCATCGCAACTCACAGAAGGACATTCAGGAACTGAAATTAGGGACCGCTCAAATCTTAGGGCCTGAGCACGTTTTCAAACCTTCTGTTCCAGGTGTCTTAGTTTTAGGGCGCAGTCCAAACCTGGAGTTAGGCCGGCACAGCAAGGCCAGCAAAGTTTGGCCGGCACAAGGGACACCATAAAGTATGTTTGGACCTCTCTTGGAGTCAGAGAGGCCAGCACACAGACGTGCGCCATCCTCCCTGACTCCGAGAGTGATCCAAACGCCACTCCCTTGTATCTGGCATTCTGAGGTAAATTTCTGAGGTAAAATTCTGAGGTAAATATGAGGTAAATAAAGCAAAGTCTGGCCAGCACAAGAGACACCGTCACCCCAGCATGGTGTTTTTTCCACTGGCTGGTGCTTCTTCTAAAAAGAGTGCAAACCTTTTTAGAGTTAGGCCGGCACAGTTAGGCCAGCAAAATTTGGTTGGTGCAAGGGACATCGTCAAGCGTGTTTGGACCACTCTCTGAGTCAGAGGTCAGCACATAGACTTGTGTCATCCCTCTGACTCCGAGGGTGGACCAAACAAGCTTTACTGTGGCCCATGTGCTGGCCAAACTTTGCTGGCCTAACTGCCAGACTAACTCAGGTTAGGATTGCGCCCTTAGAATATTAGCCCTTTGAGGACAAGGAACCATTTATTCACTTATTTCTAGAGACACTACTTTGTGAACTATTCTGTTGAAAAACACTACAGTATATATTCTTTTTTTATTTGTGCACGAGAGAGAGAGAACATAAGAAGAGCCCTGCTGGATCAGGCCAAAGGTCTCTCTAGTCCAGCTTCCTGCATCTCACAGCGGCCCACCAGGTTCCTCAGGGAGCACATAGGACAACCAGATGCCTGCGTCCTGCTGTCACTCCCTCGCACCTGGCACTCAGAAGTAGCCTACTACTAATGTAAGGAGGTTGCACCACTCATCATGACCTATAGCCCATGATGGACTTTTCCTCCAGAAATCTGTCCAATCCCCTTTTATAGGCACCTGGGAGAGAGAGGGAGAGAGGGGGGGAGAGGAAGAGAGAGAGAGAGAGAGAGAGGCTCCAAGGGTTTCAAGTTCTCAAAGCAAAAGGACATCAATTTCTATGCTTGAGGCATGATAATGCTTTAGAGTAGGGAGAGGGGGACAAAGCTTTTGGAGGCTCCAAACGCAATAAAGAAAAGTTCTGATCCCTCTATCCTGTGCCACGACACGGAAATTATTGGTATATCTCTCTCCCCATCGGGGGATGACAAGCAAACTGCAATCCCTCTGAAACATCTATATTCTAAGATGATTTTTGATCCGGGAGGGGGAAATGCAAGTGATGCTGGGAAAACCAGCGGGTAGAGGAAAGGTCCTTGTGGGAAGGTTTCCACATGCAAAGCCCGCACCCTTGACCGCACAAAGCAAAGATGGATTCCATATTGGCCCTTTTTTACCTGCTCAACTCGGCAAAGCTTGTCGACGGTGCCTTGATAGTGTTTCATGCAGTCCTCAGCCAGGTGCAGGTGAGTGGAATACTAGGCAAGGGGCAAAGAACAATCACGTCAGTCATGGATCTTCTTCCTTTGTCCGAACAGGCCGGACAAAAGGAATTTCATAAGAACATAAGGACATAAGAAGATCCCTGCTTGATCAGGCCAAAGGCCCATCTAGTCCAGCTTCCTGTATTTCACAGCAGCCCACCAGGTGCCTCAGGGAGCACATGAGACTACAAGATGCCTGCATCCTGTGGCCACTCCCTTGTATCTGGCATTCTCAGGTAAATTTCTGAGGTCAAATTCTGAGGCAAATAATAACTTGGAACCCAATCTGGCCCTTAAGAACATAAGAAGAGCCACACTGGATCAGGCCAAAGGCCCATCTAGTCCAGCTTCCTGTATCTCACAGCGGCCCACCAGGTGCCTCAGGGAGCACACGAGACCACAAGATGCCTGCATCCTGTTGCCACTCCCTTGCACCTGGTACTCTGAAGTGGCCTACTACTAATGTAAGCAGGTTGCACAATCCATCATGGCCTATAGCCCACAATGGACTTTTCTTCCAGAAATCCGTCCAATCCCCTCTTAAAGGCATCAAGACCAGATGCCATCACCACCTCCTGTGGCAAAGAGATTTTCAGTTGTGATCGTCTTCATTCAATTCGATGTGTTGTCCCCACTGCCTGTTTCAACTCTACCCCACTGACGTTCGGTAAAAGGCAAGAATTTCTCCACTTTTTGCCTTGCCCCCAAGAAAAACATGCCTTTACAGTGGCCAGATGGAATGCCCTCACCTCTAACATTGCTGGAGAAGCAATAGTTATTTTCACATTTTCTCACACACACATCAAAAATACATTCTGGCCAAACTCTGGTCCCCAGGGAGGGGTTGTTTCACCACCTCTCATCAGTACTCACCTGGCTGAGCTCCTTCTGATACTGGGGCATTTTCTTCAGCATCTAGGAGAGGTCCCTCATGGTTGTCTGAAAGGGACAAATTTCAAGCACTTATCCTCGCTGTTATGCTTGCTTCGGAAAGCCCTGGGCTCGCCATTATCCGGGTTAACCCCTGCTAACTGGGCAAGAGGCGCTTTTTCCAGTGGTGTTCCTCTTATATTTAGCAGGGGGAGAGCAATTGTCCCTCTTCACCCCTGCGCAGTCTTTCTAGTGGCTGTTGCGGGCAGTCTGCCTTTTTTTTTTTTTTTTTTTAGATTGTGAGCCCTTTTGGGACAGGGAGCCATTTAACTTTAGTATTACTATTTGCCTGTAAACCGCTCTGTGAACTTCGTGTTGAAAAGCGGTATATAAGTACCTGTTGACTGACTGATAAAGGGGAAGAGACACGAGGGCTCCAAGCGGAGAGGGACACTTCAGGCGATCCGGAAGTTGGCCGACTAGCATGGAGAACAGTTTACGAGCCCAGAGGATGGATCCGACCATCGATTCAGGACCCCCTGAGTTTGGTTTAGAAGCAGCCAAAGGAGTATTCTGATCAGTGACCCAGTTGCGTTCTTCCAGCGGGGGGAACAAAACACTGAAGGTGCAATCCTAACCTGGAGTTAGGCCGGCACAGTTAGGCTAGCAATGTTTGGCTGGCACAAGGGACACCGTAAAGTATGTTTGGACCACTCTTGGCGTCAGAGAGGCCAGCACACAGACGTGCGCCATCCTCCCTCACTCCGAGAGTGGTCCAAATGGGCTTTACGGTGGCCCTTGCACCGGCCTAACTTTGCTGGCCTAACTCAAGGTTAAGACTGTGCCCTAAGTGTTGCAGGAGCCCAAGCTCCTCTGTTAACACAGTCGTCGTCCCCCGTCTTCAGAGCCATTCGTGGCACGGAGGCTTTGCTCTCTGGGCCATGAATGGCTCTGGAGGTGTGTGGGAGGGACCGCGTTACACCGGAGCTCAGGCTTCTGCAACACTGTGCATTTTGCTCCCCCACAGGAATGCCACTGCAGTAACCCCCATCTCCAGTGGGGCTCTTCCACTTCCCTCCCCCCTGCTACCATCGCTTTGTTAAAATGATGTGTAAGAATAATACCGTAATGTTATATATCGTTCGATGTGGAATTGCGTGCAGAATGCAGGGAAACAAACCAGAGCGACGTATCTTCATTCTATCAAAAGTTATGGCCAAAAAGCCTGAAAATTAGACAATTGTGACGTCACTTCCTGTTGTGACGTCACTTCCTGGTGACATCGCTTCCTGTTGTGACATCACTTCCGGGGCAACGTTTTGCCCTCTGAACTGGGCTACGCTTTCATTAGCCACGCCCCTGTCGGTGGCTCTGCCACGATGCCAAAAAATTGATATTGTGACTCAAACGCGTGAATTTCGACCAGTTCTGGTGCGGAACTACAAACCAAGCCTTACCTTTTTGCCAGTGTTCATTCTTTTGCAGGAGGAGAAGTCCTTCAGAGAACGAGTGACCTCTCTGGAATGGAGAAAAAGGGCCAAGCCAGTCAATTGGGCATTATGTACTTGGGATTTAGTTTTTGATCCCACCCTTCCCCTCAAACAAGGACCCGCCCAGTGAGCTTATATAAACCAGAACCTTTTCAGAAACAGCCCAGTGCAACTGACACAATGATAACAGATGCAGAGACAACAAACTCGCTCACAAGCTCCTAATTGAAGGGCTGCCAAAACAGCCACGTCTTCTGTGAGCTTCCTCTCGTTCCCCCCAGATCAGTGGTATTCAGAGACGGCATCCGGGCGCGCCAGGAACCGGAACGCCCGGATGATTGGCAGCCCTCCGCCCCTAAGACGGAGGGCAGCCACACCTCCCTGCACCTCACTATGCGTCGAATCGCTCCATTTCAGAGCGATTCAGATGCGAGGGAGGGCGGGTGGGCCCAGGAGCATCTCGCCCGTCCTCGGGAGAGGTGGCGTGGCCTGGGCCCGTCCATGGAACTGGAGGAACGGCGTACCGGGCCGTTCCGCCAGGATGACACCACTGGTGGTATTCAAATTGTGGGTCAGGACCAGTGGTGTAAGTTCAGCCAGTTCTCCCCAGTTCTGCAGAACCGGTTGCTAATTTATTGATATACAAAAAAAGTAGCACTGTAGTAAGAAGCAGTACAAAGAAAGGAGGACATAGAACCGGTTGTTAATTTATTTGAATCCCACCACTGGTCAGGACCCACTTGGTGGGTCATGACCTGATGTCAGGTGGGTCGCGGAAAGCTGGGAGCAGCCCTCTTGGATGCTGCAGGCCTGACTCTTCCTATATGCCTTTTGTGAGTGTTCACAGATTGAATTTTCAAGTGAGAATTTTGTTGTTGTTGTTGTTGTTGTTGTTATCATTTTTAGTTCCATGTTTTTACATTGTATTTTGTCCTCATCCTGCTTTCTGTCAGGGATGTTTCCTGGTTGACCAATTGCTGCAGTCCAAGAATGCCAATTTGCATTTCAGGGGTGTCACTTGATTACATCACACTGATAGCACTTCCTGCTTGATGATGGCACTTCTGGCTATGACATCACTTTCAGGTTTAATAATAATAATAATTGGATTTATATACCGCCTTTCTTAGGTCACCAGATTTCTCTAATGACTGTAACTCAAGGCGGTTTACATAGGCAGACTTTATTCGTAAACCCAAAGGTTTTTACAATTTTACAGAAACGTTCTATCTTGCAAGAACTACAACACATACAGATGGATCTTTCTGGATTTAGTCTTCTTTCTGGACACCCGTTTGTCTTCTGCTGGCTGATAAGCGGCTTCCCTGCTCCCACCAGAGAAGCAGCTGACCCGGCACACTCCCCCTCTCACAAGGCAGCCGGAGACAGCTCAACTGTTAATCAGTCGCAATTTACAAGGTCTGCCACTCACAGAGACTTCCGGTAGTCCCAAACCGGCGACCTTCAGATCTTCAGCTCTTATCTTCAGGCAAACGGAGGCATTAACCCTCTCGACTAAATCTTCTGCCCAATGACATCACTTCCACAGTCTGAATATCACTGCTCTGTGCATGTTAGGTGCTATGCAGGCCCTTCCACTGAGCTTGGGGCTTGGAAAGGGCCTGCAGCTCAGGGGTGCAGCCCTTGTTTTGCAAGGCATGAGCTCTCCAGCTTACTCCCTGGCAGCCACTCCCCAAAGAGGGGCTGTGAAAGACCCCCACAGTGGAGGCCCTGGAGAGCTGCTCCCAACCTGGGCTGACAATCCTTAGGTGGATGCACTCCGGGGGGGGGGGACCCACCCTGGGACCACCGTCACCCATGCCCTGTAGGGAGGGTCGAAGAGAAGAAAGCAGTTCTTACTGGGACACCTCAGCGATGTGCTTGTGGCGCAAGGTCACCCAGAGGTCATCGTCCTCGTCCAGCACAACTTCCAGCACAACTTCTTTGACGCGGGTCTCTCCGATGCCACTGGTCTCGTGCCTGGGAAAGGGGTGGGGGTGGGGGCCAGAGAAGAAGGCAGCGGTTTTTACACAAGGAGACAAACATGGCTTTCCGTTGAGCTCTTTAAAAATATGACTCATCTAGGTAGACAGGTGCAAGATGGCCTTCCATATAATCCTACCTGTCCTCTTAGATTATCGGGGGGGGGGGGGCTTTTGACCTTGCCTTCTCCTTCTCCTTCTTTAGAGAACTCCCTTTAAATGGCCTTCTCCTTATTTAGAGAACTCCCCTTAAACGGCCTTCTCCTTCCTTAGAGAACTCCCCTTAAACGGCCTTCTCCTTCCTTAGAGAACTCCCTTCCTTTTGAACTAAGAAGGGCTCTCTCTCTGGAGATTCTCTGCGGGGCTTCAAGACCTTTCTTTTCCAAAAGGCATTTGTATGAATGTTGGCTGGCTTTTCTTTTTAACGTAATTTCTTTTTAATCTTGGCAATCCTGGGTTTTGTGTTATTTTTAATGAGATTTTTTTCTAATGTAATGGTGGTTTTTTTTAAAGTTGGCAATTCTGGGTTTTGTGTTATTTTTAATGATGATTTTTTTAATGTAATGGTTGTTGTTTTATAATGTTGGCGATCCTGGGTTTTGTGTTATTTTTAATGATGATTTTTTTAATGTAATGATGTTTTTTTTTCAGGTTGGTGATCCTGGGTTTTGTGTTATTTTTTATGATTTTTTTAAAAAAAAATTTAAGGTATCGTTTTAATATTGTTTTGTTTTTTTGATAAGCCACCTTGAGTCCCCTTTCTACAGAAAAAGGAAGGGTAGACCCAGTAGTGTCATTCACAAACGAGCTGCCGGAACGCGAGGCAGGACTTACCGCTTGATTGACAGGCAGCCCGTGACGCGTCGCCGCCTGCCCGTCTCCCTCTGGGTGGTGCGCCCCTCCGCAGCTCGCCCCCCAGGCAAGCGGGCACCCCCTCTGAAGCCAGGGGTGCCTGCGTGGGGGTGAGGCAGGCAGCAACGCGTCATGAACAAGCAGCCAATCAGGCGGTAAGTCCCGCCTCGCGTTCCGGCAGCCCATTCATGAATGACTCTACTGGGTAGACTTCTTTTAAATAAAATAAATGAGCAAGCAAAGCAAGCTTCCTCACACACCAAATGAACTCAAAGCCTTTGTCGATCATATCAACAGCTTATCCAGTCTGGATCCTGTCTCCATCAGAGAACACGCAGATCCTTCCAGGAATCCCAGAATGCAATAGTCCACGCTGGCTGTTTATTCCTGGCACCTGAACTACAAACTGGCCTCACCAGTAATGGCATCTAAATAATTTAGCAACAGGTACTCACTTTTGATTGGCAATTGTGTCAGAGCCCGCCCACAGAAGTGAGGTCATAGCCGGAACCCAGGAACCGCCATGCCTCCTTGGTAGGCCACGCAGTGGCCCAGGAGAAGGCCTGGGAGTCCTGGGCCTTCCCCAGGGCCGCCGCGCAGGCTACCGATTTCCCCCCCCCCAGGAACCGCCGCGCCTCCTCGGGAGGGAGCCCCAGGCTGCCTACCTACTCACGTTGCTGCTGCCGTCGGTCTCCCTCGCTCCGCTGCCTGCCTGCCTGCCTGGCTCTGAGAATGTGCAGGCAACTCAAATGTGCAGGCAATTCAAACGTTGCAGGGGGCGGAGCGGAGCACCGATGGAGTTGATGAGTGGGCGGGCGAATGGGCAGGGCCAGCCCTAATCCTAGGAACGGGTACGCACGTACCTCCATGTACCCGCTACATGACATGTCTGGGCCTCGCCCCAACCACCCCAGATGGTGTGGTTTAGGAGTTGGACTTAAGCCTGGAAGATCCGGGTTCAAACCCCTGCTCAGCCACTAAGCTTCCTGGGTGACCTTGGAGATCTCTGATCTGTCTCTCTCCCTCCTTCCCTACCTCACAGGATTGTTGTGATGACCAAAAGGAAGGAAGGAACTATGTAAACACCCTGAGCTTCTCGGAGGAAGGGTGGCATAAAATGTAGGAAAACACACAAACCAACCCCCAAATCAGTGGCCATCAAAACATTCTAGGGTAGGATAATTATCTCGGTGTTACTATTTTATGCATTCCTTTTGGTCAATTTCATCAATTCCAGTTGTTGTTGTTGTTGTTGTTGTTCAGTCACTAAGTTGTGTCTGACTCTTCGCAACCCCCTGGACCACAGCACGCCAGGCCTCCCTGTCCTCCACTACCTTCTGGAGTTCGCCCAACTTCATGCTCATCGCTTCAGTGACACTATCGGTTAGACACATCTCCTCCTCTGCCACACCCTTCTCCTTTGGCCTTCCATCTTTCCCAGCAGGAGGGTCTTTTCTCAAGAGTCCTCTCTTCTCATGAGGTGACCAAAGTATTGGAGCTTCAGCTTCAGGATTTGTCCTTCCAGGGAGCAATCAGGCTGGACTTCCTGGAGGATTGCCCAATTGGATCTCCTTGCAGTCCAGGGGACTCTCAAGAGTCTTCTCCAACACCGTAACTCGAAAGCATCTCTTCTTTGGTGCTCTGCCTTCCTTATGGTCCAGCTCTCACAGCCATACATTGCTACTGGGAAAACCATCGCTTTGACTATGCGAACCTTTGTTAGCAGGGTGATGTCTCGGCTTTTTATTAAGTTGTCTATGTTCGCCATAGCTTTTTTTTTTACATGTATTTATATACCGCCTTTCTTAAGATCACTAGATTTCTCTAGTGACTGAAACTCAAGGCGGTTTACATGGGCAGACTTTTATTCATAAACCTGAAGGTTTTTACAATTTACAGACATGTTCTATCTTTCAAGAACAACACTCATACAGATCTTTCTTTCTGGATTTAGCCCACTTTCTTTAGCCACCCGTCTGTCTTCTGCTGGCTGATAAGAGACTTCCCTGCTCCCACCAGAGAGGCAGCTGACTTCAGCACACTCCTCCTCCCACGAGGCAGCTGAAACTCAGCTTTAATCAGCTGCAGTTTGCAAGGTCTGCCGCTCATGGAGACTTCCGGCAGTCCCGAGCTCACGACCTTGAGATCTTCAGCTGTTCTTCGGGCAAACGGAGGCATTAACCCTCTCGGCTAAATCTTCTGCCTCTCAAGCTTTCCTCCAAAGAAGTAACCAATTCCAGTGGCCAACCCCAAATTCTTACATTATGGGGACCAGCTCATGGAAGGCACAATTGTGGCCCGGAGTCTGCTACACTCCTGACCTCTGTCCCCACCCTCCCAAATGCCTGGAGGTCTCCAGCTCCCTCCCAACAACTTGGCCCTTTCCCTTGCCATGCGTTCCAGATCACCCGCCCCCCACGATACACATCGCGGCCGGCACCAGGAGTGCCACAACCCCCTTACTTTTAGACGTCGTTCTCGATGGGCAGCAGGTCATAACTCATGGCTTGGAAGGTCAGTTCGTGCAGCACCGGGGAGCTGGGATCGAAGCCCCGGTCCAGGATGATGAGCTGAGAGCAGGCTTTGTCTGGACCCTGAAGCGGGGAAGAGAAACTTCATCTGACTGTCCCTCTTTGCCTCCATGAGGACTAGCGACAAACCCACCCACCCACCTGCACCCACAGTAACAGCTGAGCAATCTGTGTGGCAGAAATTGCCATAAAATCTATATTTGTGCAACTGAAACGAACGGCATTCCGCATTCCTGCTTCCACTCCCCTTCCCGCTGCTGTCTCCTGTGTGTCAATATCTAAACTGTAAGCCTGTCAGGGCAGGGACCTAGCCTCTCATAAGGACACAAGAAGAGCCCTGCTGGATCAGGGCAAAGGCCCATCTAGTCCAGCTTCCTGTATCTCAACCTGGTGCCCCAGGGAGGCACGAGACAACAAGATGCTTGCATCCTGTTGCCACTCCCTTGCACCCAGGACTCTGAAGTAAAGGTAAAGGTTTCCCCATGACCGAATGGTCTAGTCGTGACCGACTGTAGGGGGCGCTGCTCATCTCAAAGCCAGGAGAGCCGGCGTTTTTGTCCGAGGACAAGCTGCCATGGTCACGTGGCCGGCATGACTCTACGCCGTAGCGCAGGGAACGCTGTTCCCTTCCCACCAAAGTGGTCCCTATTTATCTCCTTGCATTTAAGTGCTTTTGAACTGCTAGGATGGCAGGAGCTGGGACAAGCGGCGGGAGCTCACTCCGTCGCGCAGTCTTGAACTCCCAACCTTCTGGTCGGAAAGCCCAGCAGCAGCGGATGTGACCAGCCTGCGCCACCACATCCTCTGAAGTAGCCCACCACTAATGTAAGGAGGCTGCACAATCCATCATGGCCTATAGCCCACGATGGACTTTTCTTCCAGAAATCCGTCCAATCCCCTCTTAAAGGCATCCAGACCAGATGCCATCACCACCTCCTCTCATTTCGTGCCAAGCGCCAGCGCATGGATAGCATGACATTAAGCAGCAGCAACAACACTGTATTCAGCAGTGCATCGGACCCAGCGCCTCACTCACCTCCCCCATGGTTGGGTCATCAGCCTTGTACGCCTCGAGCTTGTCCTGGATTAGCTGGGCCAGCATCGCGTTGTCTTTGTAATCCCTGATGAAAGCAGAAAGGAAAACAGGTGCAGGCATCAGTTCAAGGGAGAGAATCACTTCTTCGTTGGGCACGTCCATCTCGCTGCCATGATAAGCCACACCAGGCTCACTCAAGGGCGACACATTCCATGAGCGAGCCCAAGGTGGTCCTGGGCAATATATTGGCAGGGAAGCCAACTGCACATTTGCTTGTGCAATGCCACTTGCCCAAGCCCAACTGTTCCAGGGTGTCAGAGGCATAGCTAAAGAGGTGCGTGGGGTTCAGTTCAGTTCAGTTTTATTGCAGTCAAAGACCAGATATACAGGTAAATTTACATATCCAGAGATAATCATGTAATTAAAATTAGTATATAAATTTATAAATGTGTAAACAACTAATAAATACAATCCTAAATCCAATGGATTGCTATTCTCTCCCTTGGGCCAGCAAAGCTGCACGTATTTTAACTGCGGCCACCAGAAAACTAGCAGTAAACTTTAATGCCTGACTATTAACGGCCAGTAAGTAGCAGTCTAGACATCTCCCGGATCTCAATATTTGGACATTTCTTGGTCAGAGGGTGAAAAATTTCTTGCAAATACCACAATAGAATATACGTTGAAAGAGAACATGGCCAGTGGATTCTACCTCCCCCGAGCCACAGGGGCAAAGTCTTTCTGCTAAGGGGGTTCCATTAAACTTGCCCTCTCCCCCTGCTAACTGCACAGGGGTTGTTGTTGTGTCCGACTCTTCGCGACCCCCTGGACCACAGCACGCCAGGCCTCCCTGTCCTCCACTAGCTTCCGGAGTTCGCCCAATTTCATGCTCATCACTTTGGTGACACTCTCTAACCATCTCATCCCCTGATGTCCCCTTCTCCTTTGGCCTTCCATCTTTCCCAACATGAGGGTCTTTTCTAAAGAGTTCTTTCTTCTCAGGAGGTGGCCAAAGCACTTGAGGTTCAGGATTTGTCCTTCCAGGGAGCGATCAGGCTGGACTTCCTGGAAGATTGAACGATTGGATCTCCTTGCAGTCCGGGGGACTCTCAAGAGTCTTCTCCAACACCATAATTCAAAAGCATCTATTCTTCGGCGCTCTGCCTTTCTTATGGTCCAGCTCTCACAGCCATACATTGCTACTGGGAAAACCATCACTTTGACTAGTAGGTTTGACTAGACAGAGCCTTACCCTGTCATGTAAACCCGCCCCTCTCTGCACAGGGGTGAAGAGGAACAATTGCTCTCCCCTTGCTAAACATAAGAGGAGCATCACTTGAAAAAGGGCCTCTTGCCCAGTTAGCAGGGGTTTTAATACAACAGCTAACCAAGGTTGGTTCTTCCTGACACATGCCCCAGATCTGGTTCCTGGACACATTTCTGAAGAGGGCTCGACTCACCCTCGGTACCGGACGGCCGGGTACTCCTTCAGAGTGGCACAGAGGGTGGCGATCTGCTTGGCCAGGCGCTCCAAGGTGGGATTCTTCAGCTGGGCCTTGTGAGGGCTGTAGAAGCTCTGGAACGAGTCTCCCGAATCCAGAGAGTAGACCTGTGTAGTGGCAACGAGAGAGGAAATGGCCGAGACGGGCCAACATCAGAACGGGTGGGTTGAATGTACCAGGAGGAGGTGGGCAGTCCTTGAATCATGGTGGCTCATTGCACTGCTATGATTCTGTGTGGCCCCTTGCAAGCCTGGCTAGCAGCCCAATCCTACCCAGCGGTGCCTACCTACCCTACCCACCTACCCACTTGTCCAGCAATGCCACACAACCCATTCTGGTTAGGAACAAGATGGGGGGGTCCCTTTTGGGGGTAAGAGAACATTTGTACACAGATACAGCCCCAGCCTGACTCAGAGCACAATCCTAACCTGGAGTTCGGCCGGCACGGTTAGGCCAGTAAAGTTTGGCTGGCACAAGGGACACCATAAAGGATGTTTGGACTAATCTCGGAGTCAGAGAGGCCGGCATACAGATGTGCACCATCCTCCCTGACTCCGAGAGCGGTCCAAACACCACTCCCTTGTATCTGGCGTTCTGAGGTAAATTTCTGAGGTAAAATTCTGAGGTAAGTATGAGGTCAATAGAGCAAAGTCTGGCCAGCACAAGGTCAAGTATGTTTGGACCACTCATGGATGGAGTCAGAGAGGGCCAGTACATAGATGTGCGCCATCCTCTCTGACTCCAACAGTGGTTCAAACCCTACTTGCTTGTATCTGGCGTTCTGAGGTAAATTTCTGAGGTAAATATGAGGTAAATAAAGCAAAGTCTGGGCAGCACAAGGGACACCGTCAAGTATGATTGGACCACTCTTTGAGTCAGAGAGGCCAGCACACAGACATGCCATCCTCCCTGACTCCTAGAGTGGTCCAAGCACGCTTTACAGTGTCCCTTGTGCCGGCCAAACTGTGCCGGCCTCACTCCAGGCTAGGATTGCGCCCTCAGAGACAGCCTAAAACAAGGAGATTGCGCATAGAACCCATGGTGGCTTGTAACCTGTGGCTTGTAACTTTTCCTCCCTCAACCTCTCCAATCCCCTTTTGGAGGCATCTAGGCCAGGCGCCATCACCATATACTGTGGCAGGGTGTTCCACAGAGTCACACTCTTCAGCCCTCTTCCCTGAATGCAAGCCAACAGACACATCTGAAGCCACCAGGGCCTTTTTCCACCTGGGACATCCTTGCAGGTTAGGATTGTGCTGTCAATCGCTGCCACTAAGGTAGTCCTAATGTTGGCTACTGTGCGGGAAAGTGCCCCTTGCCCGACACTGCCGACACGATCTTTTAATATTTACTCAGAAAGCATAAGCAATAGCTCTAATCAGCCTTGTTGTGATCGTTTATCCTGTCTTTATTTTGTTAGCTGCTTATTGGGTTTTTTTAGTGCATTTGTCTGTGTTTTTGTTTGTTGCTGATTGTGTAGGCCAATAAAGCTTTCGAACTGCGTTGAGTTGCTCCCTCTGCAAAGCTGCACGCACGCTGCCAAAAATTATTGACGTGACAAGTGACACGAGAGCATGAATAGCGGCAGCAGGCACAGATGAACGTGGGTGTGCAGAAAGGCAGTGTGTAATTTAGGCAGCTCTTTCCCCGCTCTCCAGCTCACGGTGATATGGGAAAAGAGCAATGGTTCATAAAATATAATATAAAGCTTCTGCAGCATTTTAAACTCAGGGGATGGCAACCGGTTAGGATTCATGATGGTTAGAATTGAACCTTGCGTCTGCAGTTTCTGTAAGGTTGTTTGGCTAAGGCAAAATCAGAAAGTTGGGTAAAGGTCTTTGAATTACGCAAGAAGTGCACAGCTGCTGTCTCCAAATAACAGGAAGTTTGCAAAATGCTTGAGTAAGGGAACTTGAAAGAAAGAGGCAAGCTGACATCCAGAGTTTAATTGCTGAAACTGTGAATTTTTAGATAAGACGCAAAAGGTAACGCCTATGAGTTTTCACTTAGCCTATGATTCGTTTTATACTTAATAATCAGGTTCTACGTAATTTCGGGTATATAATCTCATGTCTTATGTCTTTCGGGGCTGCTCTCAGAAAGTTTTAGTCCGAGACAGCCTCTGCGCAGATAACAAATAAACTTTGATAAAACCCTCCTTCAGCCATCCTGAGTTTGCTTTAATAATTGAACCGTCACGTAATAACGGTGAGCAACTGGGTTCTGTATTTGGAAAGTGGTGGTGGAAAGTTTGCTTTGCCTGGGGCAGAAAGCAACCTGTTGTGGTGTGTGCAGTGATGTCATGCAGGGGGTACGCGGGGGTACGTGAGTACCGGTTTCTAGGATTACGGCTGGCCCCGCCCATTCACCCACCCACTCGTCGACTCCGCCCCCTGCAACGTTTGAATTTCCTGCACGTTTGAGTTGCCTGCACGTTCTCAGAGCCAGGCAGGCAGGCAGCGAGTGCAGCCTCGCCTTGCTTTGCCTTGCCACTGAAAAATGAGCTGCTCTGGGGTTTTGGAACTGTTGGGTCACTTTAACATGATGCCAGGCCTCCTTAACATGTTCTGGGGGTGCTGTGGAATACTGTTGCAACTGTTGGGTGAGTTTAAAATCGTCTGAGGCCTCAAAAAAGGGCTTTTTTCATGTCCCTTCCTGCCACGACATCACTTCCGGCTTATGATGTGACTTCCGGTGGGCGGGTCTCGACACGTGCCAATCAAAAGTGAGTACCTGTTCTTAAACCATTTAGATGACATCACTGGGTGTGTGGTATTTCTGGCTCTGGAAAATAGCCTGCCATCTGCTTCCAGGCGTCTCCCCCCCCCCCCCGCCGCGACGTGGGAGTTGCCAGCTGTGCAGCAGATGGCCACAGGCTTCTACCCTCCCCCATTGGACACCGCGGGGGATGGACCGCAGAGCCAGCCAATGGCAAAAGAGGGCAGGAGGAGCTTGCGCATGTGACCGAGAAAGTCATCGGGGACGCCAAGTCCACGGCGGAGGATAAGCGCAGAGAAGTAATCAAGGAAGACAAGGGCAAGAGGTCAGGAAGACAAGCAACTGCCCTGCCCAACGATGGGATTATGGAAGTCGCCCATTTTCTCACAAGCTCATCCACAGCCTTTCTGTAGGGATCTTGGGAAAAGGTTAAGTGCTGTGAGATTCAGCGCAGGTACAGTACATTCCCCCCAGTCCTCGACGCCATCCTTCCAAAATGCACTCACGAGTTTGTTGCATCCTCTCCTGGAAACGTTCAGGAAGGAGGGGGAAAACAACACACACACACACACACACACACACACACTAAAGGCATCCCTCCAAATCTTCAGGGGTTCTATTCTGGCCCTGCCTTGATATGGCAACCATTGATATGGTAAAACCCTATTAGATTGGCAGCTCCCAACCCTACCCATTCCCTTAGTTTTCGTTTAGTGGGACTGGTGGTTTCTTCCTTAAACAGCCAGCCTGCATGCTAAACAGAGCATCTTGTGTGTAGCATGAAGGCTGCTACCATAGATATGGTATGAGATATGGATGAGATTGCTCCCGAGCATCCCCTGCCCAGTCGCAGAATCAGAGCGGCTCCTTGGTTTTCTGAGGAGCTGCGAATGATGAAGCGGCAGGGCAGGCGTCTAGAGCGTCAGTGGCGAAAGACTCGTGCCGAATCTGATCGTACCCGGGCTATAGCCCAGTTAAGATCATACTCTAGGGCGGTGGTGGCAGCTAAGAGAGCTCACTTCTCTGCCACCATCGCTTCTGCAGAGAACCGTCCAGCTGAGCTTTTTCGTGTGGTCCGTAGCCTTTTACACCTGCCCCCCCTACTGGAGGGGAGGATCACACGGAGGCTCGCTGTGACGAATTTGCAAATCACTTTGCAGAGAAGGTCGATCAGATTCGGCACGACTTGGACGCTGCTGTGGGCATTTCTAGTGATGTCCCTGGGGAACCTGTCTATCCTACAATTTGGGATTCTTTTCAGCTTGTAGAACCTGAGGATGTGGACAGGATTCTCTGCAGTGTGAGACCTGCTGCTTGCCCACTCGACCCTTGCCTGGCATGGCTAATTAGAGCTGCCCGGGAAGGGTTGGCCGAGTGGACGGGGAGGGTGGTGAATTCATCTCTGAGGGAGGGGGTGCTGCCGCCTGCTTTGAAGCGGGCGATAGTTCGCCCCCTCCTGAAGAAACCCTCCCTGGATCCCACTAATCTAAATAACTTTCGGCCAGCCTCAAATATTCCATTTCTGGGCAAGGTGATTGAGCGGGTGGTGGCGTCCCAGCTGCAGAGGGTTCTGGAGGAAACGGATTATCTGGACCCATTCCAATCTGGCTTCAGGCCGGGGTTCGGGACGGAGACTGCCTTGGTCGCCTTGGTGGATGACCTACGCCGAGGAATGGACAGGGGGAGTGCGTCCCTGTTAGTCCTGCTGGACCTCTCAGCGGCCTTCGACACCATCGACCATGGTGTCCTTCTGGATCGGCTGGCTGGGTTGGGGCTTGGAGGCACTGTTCTGCAGTGGTTCCGCTCCTTCCTGGCTGACAGATCCCAGAAGGTGGTGCTGGGGGATGCTTGTTCGGCACCCTGACCTCTTAAGTTTGGGGTGCCGCAAAGGTCTATCTTATCCCCCATGCTATTTAACATCTACATGAAGCTGCTGGGAGAGGTCATCCGGGGGTTTGGGGTGGGGTGCCATCAATATGCTGATGACACCCAACTTTATCTCTCCTTTCCCCCTGATTCTGAGGAGGCAGTTGAGGTTCTGAATCGTTGTGTGGAGGCAGTTGGGGGCTGGATGAGGGCAAACAAGCTGAAATTAAATCCGGATAAGACAGAGGTGCTTTTGGTCCGGAAATCCACAGCTCGGGTATTGGACTATCGCCCTGCTCTGAATGGGGTTGCACTCCCTCTGAAGGAGCAGGTCCGCAGCTTGGGGGTTCTCCTGGATTCACAGCTGCACCTGGAGTCTCAGGTGTCGGCGGTGGCCAGGGGAGCCTTTGCTCAGCTTCGGCTGATTCGCCAGCTGAGACCGTACCTGAGCTGCGCGGACCTGGCCACAGTGACCCATGCCCTAGTGACATCTAGATTAGACTATTGCAATGTGCTCTACGTGCGGCTGCCTTTGAAGACGGTTCGGAAATTACAACTAGTACAGAACGTGGCTGCTCATTTCAAAGGGACTTCGTTATGACTAACTTTCATTTGATGTGACCTGATATTGATAGAATGGTTATCAGATAATATAACTGTACTGATATACAAAATAACTCTTTAACTTGCTTTATCTGGCATTTGTATGCTGCCTTTCCAGAGTCTAAGATGTCCTTAAAGAGGTTCAAATTCTGTTAAAGACACAAAATATAATTTAAAAAAATAGAAAAATGTAACGAAAGAGGAACTCTACAAAATGCTTGTGTTAACAAAGAAAAAGTCTTCACAATGTGGCAGAAGGGTGCCACTGAGGGCTAACTGAACTGCATGAGAGAGTTCCAAAACTTGGGGGCTGTGATCAAAAACACCCTATCATATGTGCTCCCCCAAAGCATTTCCAAAGAAGGGTAAGTACAGGTCCCCAGCTGATGACTGAAGGCAGATCCCTGATAGAGGTATTACTAGGGTTTGCATCAACTGGTTTGAGAGCTCACCACGTCACCCCCATGATAGACCTCCTCCTGTACCAGATCACACAGAATAAATTACAATATCATATGCACAGCCTAAATGCCATGGCATCACTAGGGTTAGATTAAAAAGATAAAAAATTTTATTAGGTTTTGCAGTCCAAAAGCTAAAACACCTATTGAGGTGAAGTTAAAAACACAACAAAACAGAAATTTGCCATATCCACTACACACTCTTTATGAAAGCTGCTCAGAAGCAATTTTGGTTTTGAAGGATCTGGAAGTGTTGAATACTTCAAATATCTTTCTCTGGCTGCTGCATATCTTGGGCACCAAAAAAATGTGCAATAAAAGTGTCTAGCTCTGTCATTTTAGTATGTTATAATGACAGCAGTTCCTGCTTGATGATGTCACTCCCTGCTACAAGGTTAATGACATCACTTCTGGTGGGTCCCAATGCAAGTGCCATTCTAAAAACTGGGTCAAAACAAGAGCCCTCGCAACTCTGCATCTCAACCGGTGTCCGATGTACAGCTTTATTATCACTAGTGAAATTATCACTAGCATGCAATTTTTTGATGACATCTTAAACCCCGAAGCTGAAGCTCAAATACTTTGGCCACCTCATGAGAAGAGAGGACTCTTTAGAAAAGACCCTCATGCTGGGAAAGATTGAAGGCAAAAGGAAAAGGGGGCAGCAGAGGATGAGATGGTTAGATAGTGTCACCGAAGCAATGAACATGAAAGTGGGCAAACTCTGGAAGCTAGTGAAGGACAGGGAGGCCTGGCGTGCTGTGGTCCATGGGGTCGCGAAGAGTCGGACATGACTTAGCGACTGAACAACAACAAAAACATTTGTATAGCTATCAAATTTTACATAATGTAGACAACTAAAAATTGATATTCTTACATTACACCATAGGTCAAGTAAGTGCACCAAATTTCATAAAAATTTGAGAAGGTCAGTTGGAAGCATTGTGATGATTTGATGCCTAATGACCCTATAGCAAAAGGTAGTCCTTCAAATATTCAAGTTCTAGCTGAGCTTTAAAGGTCATTATCACCCTGAATTGAATCAAACAGCATAATGGCATCCCATGTAGAAGTAATATATTCCTATGTATGGGCTTCCAGTATAAATTTTTTTGAAGCATTTTATAGCGGCTGTAGCTTCCAAATGCTCTTCAAGAGTAGACCCAGGTAGAGAACATTGCAATAATTGAACCTAGTTGTGACTAAAGCATGCATTGCACTGGTCAGATCTGCCATCTGAAGAAGTACATCAGTGGAAGCTTCACAAAAGTGCCCCGGGCTGCAGTGGCACCTGCTAATCCCAATTTATGAACTTCATCTCTTGATGGGGACTACTACTACATTAAAAAAAAGGCTGAACATACAACTCCAAATCAGCTTTCCTACTGACCAGCAACATTTTCCTCGTGTCTGGATTCCTGGTTTATCAGCCCACATCCATTCCACTGCTCAGACACTGGTTTAGATTCTTCACCAGTTTCCTAGGAGCAGATGAAGAACTGAAGTAGAGTTGGATATAATCAGCAATGATGATACAGCAACCCAAATCCTCAGAAAATCTCTCCCAGCAGTTTCATGTAGCTGTCCAACAGCATGGGACACAGAGGAGAATCTTGGGGGACTTCACAGGCTTGTCTAACAGCCATACCACATATTATGTTTAATACAAAATGTTAGATTTAAGATATTTTGGTACTGCCTTTTTCAAGATTTTATTCTCTTTTTCAATACAATGGATTACTAATAATCTGACCTTGGTTTTTCACAGTGTATGTTTGCTCTAAGAGAAAGTGAAAAACTGGAGGAAAGAAAAATCTACGACCAATTTTGCATATACCACCTACATAGTTTTTGAGAACTGCTGCCACTGTTGGCATGCAAGTATGAAAGACAAAAATGCAGTATTAAATGTGCTTGTACCTTTTTTGTGGAATAGCATTTTGTGTTGGCACTGTAGTCCTATAACTAAGAAATAAAACTGCCTTTTGCTTGTATATATAGGAAGCCTTGAAAGAGGTTCTGTATTGGGTTTACACAAGCTACAAAGTTTCTCATTCTAATGCTCAGAGGTATTTGAATATATTAAAGTGAAGATAGCCCTATGAGCAGTGTTTTGCATTTATTATCTCTTTCATGCAATTTTCATGAACACCAAGAACTGATAACTTCATGTACTGAATGTTTCTACAGCAGTGCTTTCCAAACTGGTGATTGCAACCCACCAACCTGGGAGGCACTGAGCTCTGGCCCCTAAGGGGGTGGGAGCAGGGGGATGGCAGCAATGTGATCCCTAGGATTGCACAACTGCCAGGAAAAGGTGGGGGGGTTCTCATTTACCTGAAGGCAGTTCAGGGCTCTGTGGTGAGGGGAGCCCCTTGGATGCCTCCACAGGACTCCCCAAGCTGGAACTCACTAAAAACCGCAACCGGAAGCCACTTCCAGTTTCCGATTGTGAAACCAGAAGTAGCATCTGGTCACAATTTTCAGTGATTTCCAGCAATAGTGAAGATAACATCTCAGAACCTATCCAGAGTGTTCTTCCCTGACCACAGAGGAGTTTTTAAATAATTTTTCCAAGCATATTTAGCATAACTCTACGTTAAATAAAACAAACCTTAACAGAGGTGTAAAATAAAACAGAAAATGAGCACAATGGAACAATCTCACACACACTTATTGTGGTTACTGGAATGCGGGGGGAGAGGAAGATGATCTTGTGTATGAGCTTCCCATACCCCTTCTCCCAGAGGCCGGCACTGGCTACAGGTAAGTTTTAAAAAATAACGATCAGCCCTGGCATAATCCAGGGATCACATTGCTGCCTTTGGCCCTCCCTTGCAACAAGTTATCCCAAGGAGTTTGAGAACCACTACATTAAACTTATTTCCACCAAAAAAAGTTTCTTACTCCTGGGGGGGCGGGAGAAACAAAAGGGTATTTTTGACCATGCAGTCTCATATAAGGAAATGAGGGAAATTTTTTCTTATTTTCTGCAAGGCATTTTGGACAGGGGGTAGGAGTGCATATATTCAAGAATGCAAACATGTTTATTCTGTATTGGTTCCAGTTCTAGTGCTTCATCAATGCAGAGGTCACAACACAAGTGAATATAAATGCCCTGCGTCATTGTAACATTTACTTTTTTCACTCTCTGGCAATGGAGTAACACCTTTTATTACAATTATCAGCTCAGTGACAAAAAGCTCCCCAGCATGCTGTGTATATTTTCGCAGGTTCATTTGCCTCCTCCAGCAGTATCAATTTCAAGGGTTTCTTTTGAAGGAAGGAGTACTAATAACCATTTCTACTTCCAACCTAGAAATCTAAAGAAGAACACAACAAAAAGCAAGAAGTAACTGATCTTAAGGTTTCAGTCTACAGGCATTTCACACTGGGAATTGATCCCAGCAGCCTCCCCCTTTGTGCTTTAACTCTTTTTACAACCAATCCTGTACAGTTCAGTACATGTGGCATTCCTAGCTCCTATAAATGACAATACAAATACCACCGCTTAAGATTTGGAACAGCTTCTCCAGAGATGCTGTCCACCTTATGAATATGTTGGCCTTTTCCCCTTACCTACTAACAAGCAGCTGTAGAATATTCAATCCTATTCTAGCAGCAGGGGCATTCCCTTCTGCCAAACTTCTGAATAGACCCAAATTCAGGTTTTGCCCTATTTATGAGAGAAAGCAGCAGAAGAGTTGAGAGGGAAAAGCCAGCACTCTTACCCAATCATTATGCCTATCTAAGCACACTCCAGTGATAGAGAATGTTATTATAAACAGTACCCTCCCAAATCTCTCCCACTCATGGTGACTTGTCAGATCACCACACTTTCCATATTAGACCCCCTAACCCATGTATTGCACAATCCCTGACATTAACTTCACCTTCTATGAAATGTGTGCAGTGCACATTCATTCACATACTTTCAATCTCTTCATAATTCTATTCAATCACCCCACCCAATCCTGCAAGCTGCTATTAGCCTGCAAAGAGGAGATTCAACAACACAGAGAGAAAAGATTAAACACCTTCTCATACAACACCTCTACTATGATCAAATTCAGAGGCCTTCGAACTAAGTTAAATATATATACACCAAGATCCAATCACAATCCCATGTAACAGTTCGGCCCTTAATCTTACCACTGCTTTGATTAACGTCCACACCTATTTTCTGTTCCCAGTAGCCATGTATGGCTGTGAGAGCTGGACCATAAGAAAGGCAGAGCGTCGAAGAATCGATGCTTTTGAATTATGGTGTTGGAGAAGACTCTTGAGAGTCCCCTGGACTGCAAAGAGATCCAATCGGTCAATTCTCCAGGAAGTCAAGCCTGATTGCTCCCTGGAAGGACAAATGCTGAAGCTGAAGCTCCAATACTTTGGCCACCTGATGAGAAGAGAGGACTCTTTAGAAAAGACCCTCATGCTGGGAAAGATTGAAGGCAAAAGGAGAAGGGGGCGACAGAGGATGAGATGGTTAGATATGAAATTGGGCGAACTCAGGAAGCTAGTGGAGGACAGGGAGGCCTGGCGTGCTGTGGTCCATGGGGTCGCGAAGAGTCGGACACGACTTAGCGACTGAACAACAACAACAACAACAATTGTTCTCCTGGCCTGGTCTTTCAGTGACCCAAGTCAAGCTCTTTCCCTCAATCCTCAGAAACAACCTCATCTTATATGTGCTGCCTCATACTCCCTTGCCTATTTATATCCAGTTTCTTTTCCCAGTAATTGATACCAATTCCCTTAGGTGAGAATTTCATGTTACGTTTACCATGCAACTGCAGATTGGGCCTTTTATTCTTGTGCAAGAGCTGTGTGAGGTACAGGGTATAATAATCCTTTTCCTCCATACCATTTGCCCACCAAAAAAATTGCACCTCCTAATTATCCCTTAAAGTAACACTAGGACATTGGTTCTCAAACATTTTAGCAGCAGGACCCACTTTTTAGAATGACAATATATCTATGATCCATTAGAAGTGATGTCATAGCTGGAAGTGCCATCATTGTGACACCAGAGCCTGCTGCTTTCTGAGAATGCAGCAATAAGTTGGGTTCTCAGTCATTTTCGAATAGCAACATGAATTGGAAAGGGGAAAAAAGCCTATTTACAACTTTGACACAAGCAAAATAAAAACACAGCCCTCCCCCTTTCCAGTGTCCCATCTTTCCATATTTTCAATTATGGCTGCCCTTGGTGCTACATGCCCTCCGCCCCAAAATTGGCTTGCAACCCACCTACTGGGTCCTGACCAACAGTTTGAGAAACACTGCTCTAGGAACTAATTGGGGTTTCAGTGGAAAACTGTGTGACACTAAAAGGTTAAAACACCCTCTATTCGGGGCAAAATTCTTACACAAGAGGAAAAGACACCAATGGCACATTAACATGGTAATTCACATCCATCACAAGTTTCCTTGAATCTTTCTAGAGCCGTTTGTTAGAGCCCACCAGTGCTCAGCTCCCAACCTGTAAGTCCAAGCTTGGAACCTGTTTCCAAAGCTCATGGAACAGATGCAGTAGTAAAGATAGCATCTCAGGACCTATCCAGAATGTTGTTCCCTGACTACGGAGGAGTTTTTTTTTTTTTTAAATAATTTTTCCAAGTATCCTTAACAACTCCACAACAAATAAAACTGACAGTAACAGAGGTTTGAAGTAAACAAAAAATGAGCACAAAGGAACCGTCTCACACACACTGACTGTGGTTACTGGAATGGGGGGGGGGAGAGCAAGATAATCTTGTGCATGAGCTGTGACACCCCGCTTCTTAGACTGAATTTGACTTTTAAAAAGTTCCCATAGCTCAGCCTTGATTCAAATTAAACATGGCAGGATTCTTGCTGTTTTTTCCTTAAGAAAATAAGAGAAGCAAGGGCTCCAACCTTCCTGTAAATCAAGCTTTTGACAAAGAAGCCTTGTTTTTAATCCCAAATGGATGTGGACACTCTTCAGGGACACTCTCTTCCTAGTAATTCATTCACATATTGTGAAGCTGAGCTAGGAAGAAGGCTATCCTTCAAAGACAAGGTTCCAGAAAGGATGGATAACACTCTATCCATTTTCAGAGGTTCTATCACCTATCCACATATTCTGAGTCTGAGCCTAGCAAATAGGATTCCAAAGAAACTGTTTCAGGGCTGAGTGTTATAGTCCCCTGTAGTGCAGTCTTTGATTTTTAAAACAAATGGTGTTAGGATTCATTCAACTCGGAAGTCATCCACAACTCTGGAATCTATCTCTGATCCCAGAGTTGTAGAGGGAGAAGAGAAAAAATATTTACTGGAGAAAGTGACACATGCTCCAGGGGCGTATTCTTCTTATTGCAGGACTGAGCGGGGGTGGGGGGGGTATTCAAAAACAAGGTTTTGAGGGAAAGAGCTATACACCTCTATATGCCTAGGAACACCCCTTTTCATTTGCATAATCCTAGGCTGAGTGTCAAAGAGGACTGGTGCATCTTCCAAAAATAACACTTGTGGCAGGACAACAGAAAGTAACTGGTACGATTTGTACACATTGCCAAGGCACATTTTCACTTAAATGAATATTCCAGGATTGAGCTGGGGGGCGCAAGAGTATCTTTCAAAAAGGTTATAATGCTCCTGAGTATGTATAACAAACTCCATAAACTGCTTTGCCTCCTCTCTCTCCTTTGCTCCCCATCTGCACATTCAAAGGCTGAGCAGCAAAGAACGTTCCTGTTTACTTACAGCAGGAGATGAAAGAGAAGAAAACCCTACTCACTTTGAATATTAGTTAGAGATACCCTTGCCCCTTGCTCTCATATTTCAGGACTTTTGGGGGTGGGTGGGTCGGTGGAAGAAGATGCGTCAATGATGGCTTGTTCCAAATAATGATAGTTCATTTACATATTCTCCAGGGCTGAACAAAAAAAAGCTTCTTCCATTCCTCTCCCCCCAAAAATTGCTTTGGGGGAGACAAACCTGATAGATGGGAATAAAAACCCAGTACACTCCACCTATGCTGGGGGGGGGGGAGAGTACCCTTTCCTTTTGCCCTTCATTCACATAATTCCAGAGCAGAACTAGGAAAAGGAAGGGGGCTGGGACGAGGATAATCTTCTGCCCATGCTCAGGAGCGCCTTTATCTTTTGTGTTTCAGTCGTCTATTCTAGCAAAGAGCTGAGGCGCACCCAAAGAAAGGGAATTCCAGTCGTTCCATGCACTGACCCCTCACAGCAATACAAGAAGTCCCGGGGCAGAGCGAGCGAGCGAGCGAGCAAGCAAGCCCACCGCCCCCCCCATTTCCGGCCGCCCCCGGACCCTCTTGGCGGGGCGCTACTCACTACTTGTAGAGCTGCTGCAGACAGAGGTCCAGACATTCTCCCTCCACCTCCTCCTCCGTGATGTGCTCCGAGAGCGGCCGAGGTAGCGAAGGCAGCGGCGCCGCCAGCAGACTGCGGAGGGGGAGGCGGCGGCGGCGGCACTGGAGGCGGCAGATCGGGCTGGGCTTCCCCGGCGGGGCTCCCTCCGCCGTCATACTCCTCCTGAGGGGCGGCGGCGGCGGCGGCGGCTGCAACACCCTCGTCCACTGCCGCTGCTTCCTCTCCTTCGTCCCCCTCAGCCAGCGGCGGCGGCTGCACCACCACCACCACCACCACCTCCTCCTCCTCCTCGTCTCCTTCTTCCCTCACACCCTCCGCGGCGCTGCCGGCGTCTTCTCCCTCTCCGTCTCCTGGTCCGGTCGCCGCGTCCCCGCCTGCCCCACCAGCTGAGGCGACGACGGAGACGGCTGAGGGAGGCGACGGTTCCACCCCGAAGGGACCC
>JAJKFI010039917.1:2396-15443 GCA_029204185.1 Lerista edwardsae | reverse complement strand
ATAGATAGATAGATAGATAGATAGATAGATAGATAGATAGATAGATAGATAGATAGATAGAATGCTTTGCTTCTTATAATATATGACACAATATTTAGCACACCAATTTTCCCTTTTTGTGGTGCACAAAATCATCTGTATCACTGGTCCTTCATACCCCTCTACCTTTTTCGGTCTAGGAGGTAGAAGGAGGAGGAGCACTGGAGTGGGTGCATAGAAATTGGTCACGCCCATCAATCTGCTACCTGAGGCACATGCCTCAGGTGGCCTCATGGACAGACCAAGGCCCGGCCCTCTTTATTATTTTAATGGACAGCGAGTGAATCCAGGGGGCGGGGTTAGCGGTGACGTAAATATACCCAAAACAATCCTTATCCCAAGCATTTCCAGTGGGTTTTCGCATGATGTTTAGGACTGAATCGTTTACTCCTGAAGTAAAAACTTACCAAAATAACAACGTGTGATCGTGGAGAAACATCATTGGTAACCTAACTATGAGTTAATATGCAATTCCAAGGTTTAATTCCGCGTAATTATATTACTGAACATACCAGTGGCCCTGGAGGGGACTGAGGGAAAGAAGGGGGCGTGGCCCAATCACGAGGTGCTCACTGATTGGACGCTGGGAAGAGGGAGGAGGGATCTGAGCTTATATACCCATGGCTTCAAGATGGTGACATCATGCCATATCTAGTGAATAATATATCTGTGGGACAGACCAGCTCATATATATAGGAGAGAGAGAGAGAGAGAGAGAGAGAGAGAGAGAGAGAGAGAGAACAAATACAAAAATAATGACTAGATCATGAGGAAGTAAATTATGGTATTTGATAAATAAACTAAAGGCGCAATCCAAAACTGGAGTTAGGCTGGCATAAACTAAGCTAGCAAAGTTTGGCCAGCACAAGGAACACTGTAAGATATTTCTGGACCACTCTCAGAGTCAGGGAGGAAGGAGCACATCTGTGTAGTGGCCTCTCTGACTTCGAGAGTGGTCCAAACATAGTTGACGGTGTCCCTTGTACAGGCCAAACTTTGCTGGCCTAACTGTGCCAGCCTAACTCCAGTTTAGGATTGCACTCTAAAGTAGATGTGCCTTAGGCACAGGGCTCAGTTGGGAGCATTTGGTCCAAGAGACCTAAACCGGTTCCGTTTGTTCCCTCATCATGAAGAGGGTTTGAAACAGACCACAGCATTGCTTCTAGAGAATAATTGTTGCCTTCTTGAGCACCTCCCCACATTTGCAGCCAGTCCTGCTCCCATCCACCAGGTGGCAAGCTTGTTTTAGTCTTGTGTTGTACTTTGTATTGGGAATGCCTCACACAAAGTTGAACCCTTGGGCAGGAATTCTTGGGGATTCCCCCCCTCCAAAAAAAGACAGGTGCTGCGGCTCAGAAAAGCTGCCCTGAACCCCTTTCTTTGTCATGAAGAGTTTGAAGGAGGCTGGCTGTGATGAGGAAAAAAAAAGTACTCTGCACACGCTCAAAGGCCGCCTGTCATTTGTTCCAGAGCTGATCCCTAAACCAGAGCGCATTTGCTTAAACCTGGCAGTCCCACTCAAATGAAAACTCTCCCACTTCCTGGATGTGAACAGGAAGAGGGTGAGAGAAAGAGGGGGACAGGAAGGTGAAGGAGGCGTCCTGGCTTCAACCTTAGGCAACTGTCCCAGTTGGCCGCATGGATGAGCCAGACCTGTTTGGACTTGTGGAGTCTTCTTTTTCTTGCTTTTGCTGCTCCAGGAGACCCTGAAGCGCAGAAGACGAGTTGCCTGGGCCTTGAGAACTGTATGGACGTCCTTGCCATAATTTTTTCACAGGCAACAGGAAAAAAATTCCCAGTTGCTGTTTCCTTCCCCGGGGTGTGAGCCAGATTGTGCGGACGGGCAGCGGTCCAGAGAGGTAGCACTATGCATGTTCTCGCTCATTGGCTTTGGACCAGCTCTCGAGACAGGATGAGGCCTGGCCCCTACCCAAGGGGCCCAAGTGATGGTGCAGAATCAAAGTCTGTTTGGACCACCCTCGGCCAAGTTGGAGAGGCCAGCACACAGATGTGCACCATCCTCCCTGACTCCGAGAGGGGTCCAAACATACTTGACGGTAGTCCTTGTGCCGGACAAACTGTGCTGGCCTCACTTTGCTGGCCTAACACCAGGTTAGGATGGCGCTCTGAGTTGCAGTGGTGCCTGTTTGCTCCCATTCTGTGAGACAGCTGCCTGTTCTGGCCCAGAGTCCCTGTTTACTACAGTTTCCCTGCCACAGATCAGACAGCAAGGAGGAAGCAGCCATTGTTCTGGGGCCAACCAAGGCCTGGACGCAACACCTACAAAACAGGAGGCGGTTGGGCTGTCAAATCCAAGGGACAAAGCAGTCCAGGTTGCTCCCAATTTGACTTTTCCTCCCCCATCTTCTTGTCCAGCTTCCTGCATCTCCCAGTGGCCCACCAGATGCCTCAGGAAGCACGCGGGACCACAAGATGCCTGCATCCTGCTGCCACTCCTTTGCACCTGGCATTCAGAGGTACATTTCTGAGGTATAAAACAGAATTTGCTCTCCCAAGAACATAAGAAGAGCCCCACTGGATCAGGCCAAGGCCCCACCTAGTCCAGCTCCTAGCATCTCACAGTGGCCCACCAGGTGCCTCAGGGACCACAGGAGAACACAAGATGCCTGCATCCTGCGGCCACTCCCTTGCACCTGGCATTCAGAGGTTGCCTTCTTCTAAAAGAAGGTGGTTGCACCACCCATCATGGCCTGTAGCCCACGCTGGACGTTTCCTCCCAGAATCTGTCCAACCCCCTTTGAAAAGCACCTTGGCCAGATGCCATCACCACCTCCTGTGGCAAGGAGTTCCACAGACAAATTACCCGCTGGGTAAAAAAAAACATATTTCCGGAGTGGGAAAGCATGTGTGAGGGGTCAAAGTGCGCATAGCTCTCCGGGGACGCTGGCAGCGTTTGGCATTCTTCAGCCTTCCCCTGGAAGAGCCAAGCGCGTCAGGGTAGGGGTGGGGTGGGGTGCTAGGGTGCAAAGGGGTCCTGAGAACCAGCCGGAGAAGTGGAAGTCCCGCAGGAGACACGAGGAGGAGAAAAAACATCTGGCCCCAAAGCCCAGATTTTGAGCAGCTGTTTTTTGGACTGATTTACGGATCTTTCATCCGCAGTGGGGATGTGTGTGTGTGGGGGGACACACAGGGTGGAGGCCGGCTCGTTCTCAGATGCGGGACTACCGTCTCCTCTTCCAGGCGTTATGGTCTGCATTTCCACCCCTTCCCCACCCTTCCCGCCACGCATGGCACACTTTGACGTCCCCCCACTGTCCTCCGGAGCGCACAGGTCTGGGCAGTGGAAAAAATGAGGCCTTGTGCGATGGAGGATGCCTCTCCCCCTTATTTGGGAGGAAAATCTCGCTTCCCAGCGCCCCACGCCCCTCCCCGCTCTTGGCTCCCGGTCCTCGAGCGGGCGGGCTTTCGACCTGACGCAGCGCATCGGAATTCCTGGTGCCGGGCCACGGGAACAGACCAGAGGCGGGGCTCGGCAAGGGTTCGGTCGGTCGGGGAGAAAGGGGGACCCACCCAAATCTTTTCGGTGGGGGAAGCCAGGAGAGGGAGACACACACAGGTCAGGCCAAGCCCTCCGTGCCCCACCCGAGACCCCAAACCAGGCACACATGTCCCGTTTTAGAGTCTTTGGGATAAGAAGTGGCCTGTGGGTTTTCTTCTTCTTCACTGTTGGAGAAATAAATAAAATCCTTTCAGGAGCCGTGTCTCAATCCCTCTCTTTTATTCCATGATGGTGTTGGGGGCTGTGCCAATCTCTCCCCCGCCTCTCTTTGCTCTGCCACCTGTGTCGGATGTCCGGATTGGATGCTCCTCGGGGCAGGGACTTCTCCTCCTTTGTGAAGGAGGCATGACAGTCAATCACTGAAACTCAGGGCGCAAGCCTAAGCTGAAGTCAGGCCGGCACAAGGGACACTGTCAAGTATGTTTGGACCACTCTCGGAGTCAGAGAGGCCAGTATGCAGACGTGCGCCATCCTCCCTGACTCCGAGAGTGGTCCAAACACCACTCCCTTGTATCTGGCATTCTGAGGTAAATTTCTGAGGTTAAATTCTGAGGTAAATATGAGGCAAATAAAGCAACATTTGGCCGGCCCAAGGAACACCGTTAAGTATGTTTGGACCATGCTCGGAGTCAGAGAGGCACACAGACGTTCGCCATCCTCCCTGACTCCCAGAGTGGTCCAAACGCCACTCCCTTGTATTTGGCATTCTGAGGTAAAATTCGGAGGTAAAATTCTGAGGTAAATATGAGGCAAATAAAGCAACATTTGGCCGGCCCAAGGCACACTGTCAAGTATGCTTGGAGTCAGAGAGGCCAGCTCACAGACGTGCCCCATCCTCCCTGACTCCGAGAGTGGTCCAAACGTGCTTTACAATGGCACTGGTGCCGGCCAAACTTTGCTGGCCCCACTGGGCCGGCCTACCTCCAGGTGAGGCTTGCGCTTTCCAGATGGAACAGTTTCGACTGGCCCAGCCCCGGAAGGGGTGAAACCTCCATAGTCAGGAGAAGCCTACCTCTCTGCGTACCAGCTGCTGAAGTCCACCCAGTCGGGAAAGCCAGCGGGAGCATGGGTTGGGCTCAGCTGACCCAACAAAGAGGCCCGCATCGTCCCCAGGTGGGGCTGGGTGATTCCAGAACCCGCTGACATCACCTGCGATGCAGAAGCCCATTTCACAAAGAGGGATTCTGGCCAGCCGCAGCCACCGAGCTGTCCAACTGCCGGGGGCCTGCCATGCAGAGGGACGGGGCAGGGAGCCACCAGGATGCCGAGACCGACAAGGGGAGCTCAGGTGAGGCCGCCCTACAACACCCTGGGGCTGGGTGGCTCTCCATTTCTGGAAGGGCAGGGCGCTACGTTTCCCGGCTCCGCAGCAGGGACGCGTTCTGTTTGGGGCTGGGAAGCCAAGAATCAGCACTCTGCACATGCTCAGAGGCATCGCTGGCGTGACATCTTCCAGAGCTGCACCCTAGCCCAGGGGTTACTGCAAGAGAGGGACCGTAGGGAAATGCCCTTTGTTAGCATCTTCCTATGTCAATGGGTCCCTGCTGAGCTTCATGGGGGAGAGCTGCCTAGGGGGCAGATGTGGCCCTTTTGTTCCTGCTTTCAGTGGCCATGGGGCATAATAGTTGCTTCAGGCACTGGTGAGGCCTTGACAAAGGCAAGGCGGCGGGTAGCTTTGGAATCGGCAGCAGATCTCAAGCAGAATTTGAGTGTAGGTTTGGGTGCAACTTGATAATTCTTTCTAGCTTCCTTGGATGGCAGGGCTAGGGTGAGGGGGTGCTCCCTCCACCCACTCTAATCCATTGCTCCGCCTCCTCCCACACATTGGATTGGACAAGGAAAAGGGGGATGAAGCGAAACAGGAAGCGTGGAGGAGGAAAGTGGTACGCTAGAGAGTCCAGCGATGAGGTTGACATTCTAGCCAACCACTCCTCTCCTCCACTGCTCTGTTCCCCCCATTTCCTTTTCTGGCCCAATGAGTAGGAGGAGCGGAGGTGACACGGCACTGAGGAAAGGAGGAGGAATAGTTAACATGCCACCTCAGGAACTATGAGTTGGGACAGCTGGGGGTTGGGTTCCCTTTGGGGACAGCAAATGGTGACCTGACTGCCCTCTGGAGCCAGCTGACGGCAGCTATGGATGTTGCAATAATAATAATAATAATAATAATAATAATAATAACAACAATAATAATAATAATAATAATAATAATAATAATAATAATGTAACAACAACAAGCAATTGATCAGTGTGCGAAGAACGTCGCACATATTCTTTTGATACTGTTCTTACAGCAGTTGCAATTCTGGTGCAGTTCCCTTACAGCAATCCCGATGCAATTCCCTTCCTAACTCACAGTTCCAACCCATTTTGCAGATGTAATGGGGAAGACAGAGGCCTAAGAGGGAACAGCTACCCTAAGGCCACCACCTAGCACTTGTTAAAACACTCACCGTGTGGTCGAGGCTGCGCCCCTGGCCCTCGCCCACACAAATAGCCCCGTACATTAAAATTGCACTGGGGGTGGGGAGCCGGCGGGGAAGGGCGAAGAAGAAGAAGAAAAGCTTTTCTTTTTTCCTCGCGTGAGTCTAGACGTCGTCTAAGTCTATGGTTGGGAAAAAAAATCTAGGGGCGAAGTGGGCGTGGCGCTCGCGTCGCTCTCCTGGAACGTGGAGGGCGTGGCGAGCCGGGAGTGCCAGGAGCCAATCGGCGCGCGGGGAGGGCGTGGCCTGGAGGAAGAGGCTTGATAAAGGGCCCGCCGCGCCGCGTGCGCCGGCGTGTCCCGCTCTCCGCTGCGCCCCGCTCACAGCGCGCTTGCACCAAGCAGGTTAGAAAAAGACTGGAGTCGCCATTACGTCATTTTTTTGAAGCTTCCGGGGCACACAAATATGGCTGACGCAGCTCTTTCCCGCCAAAGAGGATTGCAGCGAATTCACGATTCAAAATCTCCCTGCACGTGTGTAAAAGTTAATCGCAACGTCGTTAAGCATGCCTCTGTGTTCTGCATACGGGTGTGCGAATCGCTGCACTTTGCACGGGTAATTAAAATCATTGCATCTGGTCTTGATGTCTCTAGGAGGGGATTGGATTTCTGGAGGAAAGGTCCATTGTGGGCTATAGGCAATGATGGATTGTGCAACCTCCTTACAAAGGTGGTGGGCTACTGGTACCGGGTACAAGGGAGTGGCAACAGGGTGCAAGCATCTTGTGTCTCCTGCCTCCCTGGGGCACCTGGGGTGGGCCGCTGTGAGATGCAGGAAGCTGGACTAGATGGGCCTTTGACCTGATCCAGCAGGGCTCTTCTTATATTCCTATGATTCATTGGCACTGGAAAATATTTTTTTCTAAAGTATACAACCCTCTTTAAATTACCATATTTTTAGGAAAGAAAATCCAGGCCAATTGCACATTTCGCAAATGAAAATCCAGAAATAGTTATTTTCCATGTTAACATTATACATGCATCACAAACTGAAGCTGGTATTATGCGGAATTTAACCTTGTAAGCGCATATTAACTCATAATACGGTTACCAATGATGTTTCTACACGATCACACGTTTTTATTTTCGTAAATTTTTATTTCAGGAGTAAATTATTAAGATCTAAACAGTACCAGAAAAGCAATCTGAAATGCTTGGAATACAGATTTTCCGGGGCACACAAACATGGCCGCTAAGCCCGCCCCTTGGCTTCACTCGATTCCTATCAATTCAACAGGGATGGCGACTCCAGTGTTTTTCTAACCTTCTTGGCTTGCACCCGCAGCCGGCCCCGCCTATAACGCGCCCCCCTTTTTTCCCCTCCTCGTGGTTTCTTTTTCTCCCCATTTAATTGCAGTGGGGCTCAGCTCGGCCATGTTCAGCTGGGAGAAGAGCGACGCCCGGCGGCGCAAGGAGGCCAACTTCTTCCGCACCGTCTCGAAGTGTCTGAAGCTGCTGTACGCCTGGAAGCTGCTGCCGCTGGAGCAGTACTACCGCTTCCACGACTTCCACTCGCCCGCGCTGGACCCCGCGGACTGGGAGAGCAAGCCCATGGTGCTGCTGGTGGGCCAGCACAGCACCGGCAAGACCACCTTCATCCGGCACCTGCTGGAGCAGGACTTCCCCGGGATGTGCATCGGGCCCGAGCCCACCACCGACTCCTTCATTGCCGTCATGGGCGGCGACAGCGAGGGCATCATCCCCGGCAACGAGCTCGTCGTCGACCCGCGGTTCCCCTTCCGGAAGCTCAACGCCTTTGGGAACGCTTTTCTTAACAGGTATTCATTGGGGGTGGGGGGAGAGAGAGAAAGGGGCTGGGGGCAGCCTCTGCACGCAGGGATCGAGCGGCTGCCCCGTTCACACGCACACGTGTCGAAGGAGCGCTTCCCTCCTGCAGCTGCCTCGGGGCGGAGACCGCGGCTTTGTGGCAGAAAGGGGCGTGGCCCCGGCTGCCCGCCACGCGCCTCCTCCTGCGGTCTGAATCAGCCGTCCCTGCGTGCACATGACACGTGGATGCCATTCACACGACTTTTAAGAGGCCAGGAGGGGAAGTTCAGGAAGGAGTTGGTGCCCCTCCCTGTTTTTATTGAGAGGGGGGTGTCAGAGCAATCCAGGGGTTATAGTCCAGGGTGTATACGTGTGCTCAGTGGGGGGAGCATTAGAAGGGTCCCAGGTTAGAACCCTGCAAGGAGGGGAGGGAAAAATTTCCTGCTTGAGGTGTTGTCCGGGCTGTTGTTGGTGCTTAGCAGGGAAATAGACTGAATCTGATTTGGTGTGACAGCTTCATGGGGTGGTGGTGGTGGTGTCATTGGGTGCATCCCATAATATGGTAGAACCCCCCCCCCCCGCTGTGCATGGAAAAGGCCTAATTTTAATCCCTAGTAGGGTCTCCAGGACCGCCCCAGAGATGTTGCCAAGGAGTGCTCAACAACACTGAATTAGGGGGCAAGCCTAACCTAGAGGTAGGCCAGCCGAGTTTGACCGGCACCAGGGCCACCGTCAGGTATGTTTGGACCACTCTCGGAGTCAGAGGCCGGAACACAGACGTGCGCCATCCCCCCTGACTCTGAGAGTGCTCCAAACAGTGCTTGATGATGGCCCTAGTGCCAGTCTAACTGTGCTGGCCTAACTGTGCTGGCCTAACTCCAGGTTAGGTTTGCAGGATTAGTCAAAGCCAGGGTCTGCCTTGGGGAAGGCCGCTTTCTGTGTCCCTATGTGTGTCCTCTCTCCACTCAAGGCTGGCTGTGAGAACTAGGCCTGAGAGTCCATTTCCTCCTCTTCCCCCCCTATAAGGTTCAGCCCCTGACAGGACAGAGAAAGCCCCCTTTCTTGCTGCCAATCAGCGCTCAGCTTGGTTATTGTAACGTTGTGGGCCAGAGAGGGCCGTTCCCCTTGTTCCGGAGCCCAGATTCATGCATGTGGCTTCTGCCCAGCTCAAAATTGGGAGTGGCCCCCATCAGGAGCTCAGCCGGCTGCTTCCAAAAGCAGCTTTTTTTCCCCCAGGATAAGTTCCTCCCTTGCTGGGCACTGAATTTGTCCTGTTGGCCCCAGGCTCTTTCCTTAGGCGGTGGGGCTATTTTGCAGCCCCCTCCCCTTCCTTCAGCAGAGTCCCGACACCTGGAGAATTGGTTTTATCTCTTAAGAGCTGCTGCTGCCCCCGCACCCCAAAAGCCTGGGGGGGCCTGAATAAATCTGTGCACCTCATGGGTTTCTCTGGGTTCCGACTTTGGACCGAGTTCTTGCTGCCCTGTTGGAATTGTGGCTGGGCAACGTGCCAAAAAGGGGGAAAGGTTACTGCCTACAGACCTTGTAGTGCGGTGTTGTTGAGCTCAGACAGGCAGCAGTTCTCCAGGGTTTCAAATGGGGGCTGGTAGATCTTTCCCAGAGCAACGTGGGGATCTTCTGCCTACATGATAGGGGCCCGGTAATCCCCTCTCTGCTGTTTTTGGCCCAGAGAAACTGATGGACCTGCAGTTCTACCGGCCAGAAACCATCACAATCAGGAATAAACAGCAATGGGAGTGGGATTGTTTGCTGGGGGTCGGGGGCGAGAGGGCTTCAACTTCTTGTCAACATGGTTCACAAACCCGGGGGCAGCAGATTATCCTGCTAGAGGAGTATGTGTGTGTACACGCACGCCTGTCCCTGTCCCAGTTAATTATTTTCCACACTGGAAGGTCTTCTTTTTTTCCTACAGCCCAAGCGCTATCTGTGGTCTCGGGAGGGAATTTCTCTTTTCGCCAACTTCTGTGTGGGTTAGTGTCTAGCTCCTCTACTTCCAGGGAGTGGCCTGGAAGGGTGCCTTCCTCCTCCTGCTCGTATCTGAAAAGGAAGAGTTAGTATAGAGGACAGCAGCGAGCTGTGGTGTCACTAGAAGAGCCCCGCTGGATCAGGCCGAAGGCCCAGCTAGTCCAGCTTCCTGTATTTCACAGCAGCCCACCAGGTGCCTCAGGGAGCACATGAGACCACAAGATGCCTGCCTCTTGCTGCTGCTCCCCTGCCCCGGGCATTCTGAGGTTGCCTGCTCCTAAAATAAGGAGGTTGCACCAAACCATAGTGGCCTGTAGCTTGCGATGGACTTTCCCTCCAGAAATCTGCCCAGTCCCCTTTTAAAGGCACCGAGGCCAGATGCCACCACCGCCTCCAGTGGCAAGGAGTTCCACAGGCTAATGACCCACTGGGTAAAAAAAAAGCACAAAACACTCCCAACACTTGGTTCCCCAGTGTGCTGGGTTGCCTCTCCCTGCCACACTTCAGATCCACTGCACAGAAGGAAGGACTGTGTTTGGCGTGCCACGGGGTCAGGGGGCATAGAGCAAAGCACTGCCCCGGGTTGTGGCATCGGCAGGCTTGGGTCAGCTCTGTCTGCACCCCGCTAATGGCTGTCAGGGGGATGTTTGCGGGGATGTGCCGCATTGCAGTCATCCCCCTTCCCCGTGCCGCAAGAAGCTGGTCTCTCCTTAATCCTCAATCCCTGGTGATCCTAATGTGCTGCTAATGAACCCTGACAGTGTGCGTAATCCAGGCTCTTTATCTGTAGCACCATGTGGGAGGCTGTGGGGCAGCTGCTGTCTTGCAAAGGGATAGGGTGTCGGCATGGTGGTAGGCAAGGCAGTGAAGTACCAGCTTCAGTTCCTGGAAGCATCTCCTGGGGAAGACGCCCCCCCTCTTGTCTGAAGTCCTGGAGAACTGCTGCCAAATCAGTGCTTGGCAATCCCGAGCTAACAGGACCAGAATTCTGACTTGGGGTGGGTGTGTAGCTTCTCTAGACAGGCTCTGCTGCCACCCAGGTTCCTTGTGCAACAGGCCAGCCAAGAGATTAGCATTGCAACGCCCATTTTGCAGGTGTGGAAGACTGAGGCCAAGAAGGAATATCGGGCCTGAGGCTACCCAATGAGTCTGTGGCAGAGCTCAAATTCAAACCAGGGAAGTTTAGAGTGGAAAGAGGGTTGTCCTTTTTTATTTTCCTCTCCACCCCAGAACCAGAACTAAAATTGAGTGTTGGGAGAGTTAGCACAGACAAAAGGCAATGATTTTTTTTACTTGGTGCATCATTAATCTGTGGAACTCCTTGCCGCTGGAGGTGGTGATGGCATCTGGCCTAGGCAGATTTCTGGAGGAAAGGTCAATTGTGGGCTACAGGCCATGGGCTACAGGTGCAACCTCTTTATGTTAGAAGTGGGCCACTTCAGAATGCCAGGTGCAAGGGAGTGGCCGCAGGATGCAGGCATCTTGTTGTCTCGTGTGCTCCCTGAGGCTTCTGGTGGGCCACTGCCCTAAATCTAAGATCAAGCATATTTTAGTAGAGAGCCTGGAACCCCCTCCCCAAGGAGATCAGAACCCCCCCCCCTTCACTGCCTTTAAGCAGAAGCTGAAATATGCTTTAGGAGTACTAAGTACTATATCAAGACATTGTTCTAAGGGTGCAAATCCTTGGTCAATTTCAGTTGCCTCTGTTAGTTGCTTGTTTTTGGTCAATATTGCATCTGCTTAGTTGCTTGTGTTTGGGTGCCTAGTGTTTACCGAGGAGCAGGATGCAAAGTTTGGCAACAAATCAGTGTTTTGGTAATGGGGAGAAATCCGACAGCTGTACACTCCATGTGCTGGTGGAAAAGATAAGCATTTACTTTACAATAAACTGCGGTTTGCATCACAGCTAAACTCGGAGCTGGGATTCTGCAAACCACAATTTATCTATCACCTGTCAGCCCCCACAGATGGTTGAACATTCTCTCTCCTCTTTGCAGATTCATGTGTGCCCAGTTGCCCAATCCTGTTCTTGACAGCATCAGTATCATCGACACCCCTGGGATTAGCTCCAGAGAGAAGCGGATAAGCAGAGGTAATATTTGGCTGGAGGGTGAGGTGTTTGCCTATAAAGACAGCCTGGGAGTAAAAGCATCACAGTATTTAAAAGGACCAATAATTGCAAGAGGCTCATTATGGTGTCTTAAATCAAACGGGAGCCAGAATTTGCTGTTTCAGGAAGAGAATTTTGGAGCCGAGGTGCCATTCAGAAAAGGCCTTTCCTCGGTATGTACCACCTGACTGCCCTCAGATCTTGGCTGGCGGGTTGATGCAGGAGGACCTTGGGGCAGTTCCTGGCAGGATCTGCTGGACAAGCGCCCTGTCTGAAATTGGGCAGAGTTGTTTCCAGCCACGTTGGCTCTAAATGGGCTGGCAAACCAACCAACAGCAGTCTTGTGTGTTTAATAACATGTAGACTCCAAGGGGTGGTCCCATGTCTCAGTTGTTGCAGTAGTCTAGCTTGGATGTTCTTGGGGCCTGGATAAGAGAGGCCAGGGCTGTTGTATGGTTCATGTTAATAAAAAGTTATTGGCAGTTCTCAGGATAGGACAGGAGTAGGCAGTGAGTATTAATTAGCGTGCCCTATTCCAGTGTATCAATACAGAGAAGGAATTTGTAGGTTATAAAGCTGCTTCACTCCGTTCTCTGAAGATTATCTGCCTGCCAAAGCTTTGGGATATTGTCACAAAAATAGATTAGAGCGAGGGCCCAGCTAGTCCAGGCATGGTGGCCCACCGGGTGCCTCAGAGAGCCACACAAAACCCATGTTCCGTGCTCTGCCCTGGCATTCAGAGAGGGGCTACCTCTGAAACCAGAGGTCTTCATTTTTAAAGACTAAAAGGCAGAAGGAGAAGGGGGCGGCAGAGGATGAGATGGTTAGATAGTGTCACCGAAGCAATTAATATGAAACTGGGTGAACTCAGGAAGCTAGTGGAGGACAGGGAGGCCTGGCGTGCCGTGGTCCAGGGGGTCGCGAAGAGTTGGACACGACTGAGCGACTGAACAACAACAATCAAAAGTTATGGCCAATTAACCAGAAAACAGTCTTGTTAGCTTAAATTGGATTTCATCATCGTGGAGGGGTAGGAAACAATCTGCTTTGATCCTGGATAGCAGATGCCTTAGCCATGCCAGTGACCTAGGGTTTTTTTGGGGGGGGAGTGTTGCTCTGTCCCCCTCCCTGAAAAGTGGCCCTCTC
>JAJKFI010039916.1:2395-15437 GCA_029204185.1 Lerista edwardsae | reverse complement strand
ATAGATAGATAGATAGATAGATAGATAGATAGATAGATAGATAGATAGATAGATAGATAGAATGCTTTGCTTCTTATAATATATGACACAATATTTAGCACACCAATTTTCCCTTTTTGTGGTGCACAAAATCATCTGTATCACTGGTCCTTCATACCCCTCTACCTTTTTCGGTCTAGGAGGTAGAAGGAGGAGGAGCACTGGAGTGGGTGCATAGAAATTGGTCACGCCCATCAATCTGCTACCTGAGGCACATGCCTCAGGTGGCCTCATGGACAGACCAAGGCCCGGCCCTCTTTATTATTTTAATGGACAGCGAGTGAATCCAGGGGGCGGGGTTAGCGGTGACGTAAATATACCCAAAACAATCCTTATCCCAAGCATTTCCAGTGGGTTTTCGCATGATGTTTAGGACTGAATCGTTTACTCCTGAAGTAAAAACTTACCAAAATAACAACGTGTGATCGTGGAGAAACATCATTGGTAACCTAACTATGAGTTAATATGCAATTCCAAGGTTTAATTCCGCGTAATTATATTACTGAACATACCAGTGGCCCTGGAGGGGACTGAGGGAAAGAAGGGGGCGTGGCCCAATCACGAGGTGCTCACTGATTGGACGCTGGGAAGAGGGAGGAGGGATCTGAGCTTATATACCCATGGCTTCAAGATGGTGACATCATGCCATATCTAGTGAATAATATATCTGTGGGACAGACCAGCTCATATATATAGGAGAGAGAGAGAGAGAGAGAGAGAGAGAGAGAGAGAGAGAGAGAACAAATACAAAAATAATGACTAGATCATGAGGAAGTAAATTATGGTATTTGATAAATAAACTAAAGGCGCAATCCAAAACTGGAGTTAGGCTGGCATAAACTAAGCTAGCAAAGTTTGGCCAGCACAAGGAACACTGTAAGATATTTCTGGACCACTCTCAGAGTCAGGGAGGAAGGAGCACATCTGTGTAGTGGCCTCTCTGACTTCGAGAGTGGTCCAAACATAGTTGACGGTGTCCCTTGTACAGGCCAAACTTTGCTGGCCTAACTGTGCCAGCCTAACTCCAGTTTAGGATTGCACTCTAAAGTAGATGTGCCTTAGGCACAGGGCTCAGTTGGGAGCATTTGGTCCAAGAGACCTAAACCGGTTCCGTTTGTTCCCTCATCATGAAGAGGGTTTGAAACAGACCACAGCATTGCTTCTAGAGAATAATTGTTGCCTTCTTGAGCACCTCCCCACATTTGCAGCCAGTCCTGCTCCCATCCACCAGGTGGCAAGCTTGTTTTAGTCTTGTGTTGTACTTTGTATTGGGAATGCCTCACACAAAGTTGAACCCTTGGGCAGGAATTCTTGGGGATTCCCCCCCCTCCAAAAAAAGACAGGTGCTGCGGCTCAGAAAAGCTGCCCTGAACCCCTTTCTTTGTCATGAAGAGTTTGAAGGAGGCTGGCTGTGATGAGGAAAAAAAAAGTACTCTGCACACGCTCAAAGGCCGCCTGTCATTTGTTCCAGAGCTGATCCCTAAACCAGAGCGCATTTGCTTAAACCTGGCAGTCCCACTCAAATGAAAACTCTCCCACTTCCTGGATGTGAACAGGAAGAGGGTGAGAGAAAGAGGGGGACAGGAAGGTGAAGGAGGCGTCCTGGCTTCAACCTTAGGCAACTGTCCCAGTTGGCCGCATGGATGAGCCAGACCTGTTTGGACTTGTGGAGTCTTCTTTTTCTTGCTTTTGCTGCTCCAGGAGACCCTGAAGCGCAGAAGACGAGTTGCCTGGGCCTTGAGAACTGTATGGACGTCCTTGCCATAATTTTTTCACAGGCAACAGGAAAAAAATTCCCAGTTGCTGTTTCCTTCCCCGGGGTGTGAGCCAGATTGTGCGGACGGGCAGCGGTCCAGAGAGGTAGCACTATGCATGTTCTCGCTCATTGGCTTTGGACCAGCTCTCGAGACAGGATGAGGCCTGGCCCCTACCCAAGGGGCCCAAGTGATGGTGCAGAATCAAAGTCTGTTTGGACCACCCTCGGCCAAGTTGGAGAGGCCAGCACACAGATGTGCACCATCCTCCCTGACTCCGAGAGGGGTCCAAACATACTTGACGGTAGTCCTTGTGCCGGACAAACTGTGCTGGCCTCACTTTGCTGGCCTAACACCAGGTTAGGATGGCGCTCTGAGTTGCAGTGGTGCCTGTTTGCTCCCATTCTGTGAGACAGCTGCCTGTTCTGGCCCAGAGTCCCTGTTTACTACAGTTTCCCTGCCACAGATCAGACAGCAAGGAGGAAGCAGCCATTGTTCTGGGGCCAACCAAGGCCTGGACGCAACACCTACAAAACAGGAGGCGGTTGGGCTGTCAAATCCAAGGGACAAAGCAGTCCAGGTTGCTCCCAATTTGACTTTTCCTCCCCCATCTTCTTGTCCAGCTTCCTGCATCTCCCAGTGGCCCACCAGATGCCTCAGGAAGCACGCGGGACCACAAGATGCCTGCATCCTGCTGCCACTCCTTTGCACCTGGCATTCAGAGGTACATTTCTGAGGTATAAAACAGAATTTGCTCTCCCAAGAACATAAGAAGAGCCCCACTGGATCAGGCCAAGGCCCCACCTAGTCCAGCTCCTAGCATCTCACAGTGGCCCACCAGGTGCCTCAGGGACCACAGGAGAACACAAGATGCCTGCATCCTGCGGCCACTCCCTTGCACCTGGCATTCAGAGGTTGCCTTCTTCTAAAAGAAGGTGGTTGCACCACCCATCATGGCCTGTAGCCCACGCTGGACGTTTCCTCCCAGAATCTGTCCAACCCCCTTTGAAAAGCACCTTGGCCAGATGCCATCACCACCTCCTGTGGCAAGGAGTTCCACAGACAAATTACCCGCTGGGTAAAAAAAAACATATTTCCGGAGTGGGAAAGCATGTGTGAGGGGTCAAAGTGCGCATAGCTCTCCGGGGACGCTGGCAGCGTTTGGCATTCTTCAGCCTTCCCCTGGAAGAGCCAAGCGCGTCAGGGTAGGGGTGGGGTGGGGTGCTAGGGTGCAAAGGGGTCCTGAGAACCAGCCGGAGAAGTGGAAGTCCCGCAGGAGACACGAGGAGGAGAAAAAACATCTGGCCCCAAAGCCCAGATTTTGAGCAGCTGTTTTTTGGACTGATTTACGGATCTTTCATCCGCAGTGGGGATGTGTGTGTGTGGGGGGACACACAGGGTGGAGGCCGGCTCGTTCTCAGATGCGGGACTACCGTCTCCTCTTCCAGGCGTTATGGTCTGCATTTCCACCCCTTCCCCACCCTTCCCGCCACGCATGGCACACTTTGACGTCCCCCCCACTGTCCTCCGGAGCGCACAGGTCTGGGCAGTGGAAAAAATGAGGCCTTGTGCGATGGAGGATGCCTCTCCCCCTTATTTGGGAGGAAAATCTCGCTTCCCAGCGCCCCACGCCCCTCCCCGCTCTTGGCTCCCGGTCCTCGAGCGGGCGGGCTTTCGACCTGACGCAGCGCATCGGAATTCCTGGTGCCGGGCCACGGGAACAGACCAGAGGCGGGGCTCGGCAAGGGTTCGGTCGGTCGGGGAGAAAGGGGGACCCACCCAAATCTTTTCGGTGGGGGAAGCCAGGAGAGGGAGACACACACAGGTCAGGCCAAGCCCTCCGTGCCCCACCCGAGACCCCAAACCAGGCACACATGTCCCGTTTTAGAGTCTTTGGGATAAGAAGTGGCCTGTGGGTTTTCTTCTTCTTCACTGTTGGAGAAATAAATAAAATCCTTTCAGGAGCCGTGTCTCAATCCCTCTCTTTTATTCCATGATGGTGTTGGGGGCTGTGCCAATCTCTCCCCCGCCTCTCTTTGCTCTGCCACCTGTGTCGGATGTCCGGATTGGATGCTCCTCGGGGCAGGGACTTCTCCTCCTTTGTGAAGGAGGCATGACAGTCAATCACTGAAACTCAGGGCGCAAGCCTAAGCTGAAGTCAGGCCGGCACAAGGGACACTGTCAAGTATGTTTGGACCACTCTCGGAGTCAGAGAGGCCAGTATGCAGACGTGCGCCATCCTCCCTGACTCCGAGAGTGGTCCAAACACCACTCCCTTGTATCTGGCATTCTGAGGTAAATTTCTGAGGTTAAATTCTGAGGTAAATATGAGGCAAATAAAGCAACATTTGGCCGGCCCAAGGAACACCGTTAAGTATGTTTGGACCATGCTCGGAGTCAGAGAGGCACACAGACGTTCGCCATCCTCCCTGACTCCCAGAGTGGTCCAAACGCCACTCCCTTGTATTTGGCATTCTGAGGTAAAATTCGGAGGTAAAATTCTGAGGTAAATATGAGGCAAATAAAGCAACATTTGGCCGGCCCAAGGCACACTGTCAAGTATGCTTGGAGTCAGAGAGGCCAGCTCACAGACGTGCCCCATCCTCCCTGACTCCGAGAGTGGTCCAAACGTGCTTTACAATGGCACTGGTGCCGGCCAAACTTTGCTGGCCCCACTGGGCCGGCCTACCTCCAGGTGAGGCTTGCGCTTTCCAGATGGAACAGTTTCGACTGGCCCAGCCCCGGAAGGGGTGAAACCTCCATAGTCAGGAGAAGCCTACCTCTCTGCGTACCAGCTGCTGAAGTCCACCCAGTCGGGAAAGCCAGCGGGAGCATGGGTTGGGCTCAGCTGACCCAACAAAGAGGCCCGCATCGTCCCCAGGTGGGGCTGGGTGATTCCAGAACCCGCTGACATCACCTGCGATGCAGAAGCCCATTTCACAAAGAGGGATTCTGGCCAGCCGCAGCCACCGAGCTGTCCAACTGCCGGGGGCCTGCCATGCAGAGGGACGGGGCAGGGAGCCACCAGGATGCCGAGACCGACAAGGGGAGCTCAGGTGAGGCCGCCCTACAACACCCTGGGGCTGGGTGGCTCTCCATTTCTGGAAGGGCAGGGCGCTACGTTTCCCGGCTCCGCAGCAGGGACGCGTTCTGTTTGGGGCTGGGAAGCCAAGAATCAGCACTCTGCACATGCTCAGAGGCATCGCTGGCGTGACATCTTCCAGAGCTGCACCCTAGCCCAGGGGTTACTGCAAGAGAGGGACCGTAGGGAAATGCCCTTTGTTAGCATCTTCCTATGTCAATGGGTCCCTGCTGAGCTTCATGGGGGAGAGCTGCCTAGGGGGCAGATGTGGCCCTTTTGTTCCTGCTTTCAGTGGCCATGGGGCATAATAGTTGCTTCAGGCACTGGTGAGGCCTTGACAAAGGCAAGGCGGCGGGTAGCTTTGGAATCGGCAGCAGATCTCAAGCAGAATTTGAGTGTAGGTTTGGGTGCAACTTGATAATTCTTTCTAGCTTCCTTGGATGGCAGGGCTAGGGTGAGGGGGTGCTCCCTCCACCCACTCTAATCCATTGCTCCGCCTCCTCCCACACATTGGATTGGACAAGGAAAAGGGGGATGAAGCGAAACAGGAAGCGTGGAGGAGGAAAGTGGTACGCTAGAGAGTCCAGCGATGAGGTTGACATTCTAGCCAACCACTCCTCTCCTCCACTGCTCTGTTCCCCCCATTTCCTTTTCTGGCCCAATGAGTAGGAGGAGCGGAGGTGACACGGCACTGAGGAAAGGAGGAGGAATAGTTAACATGCCACCTCAGGAACTATGAGTTGGGACAGCTGGGGGTTGGGTTCCCTTTGGGGACAGCAAATGGTGACCTGACTGCCCTCTGGAGCCAGCTGACGGCAGCTATGGATGTTGCAATAATAATAATAATAATAATAATAATAATAATAATAACAATAATAATAATAATAATAATAATAATAATGTAACAACAACAAGCAATTGATCAGTGTGCGAAGAACGTCGCACATATTCTTTTGATACTGTTCTTACAGCAGTTGCAATTCTGGTGCAGTTCCCTTACAGCAATCCCGATGCAATTCCCTTCCTAACTCACAGTTCCAACCCATTTTGCAGATGTAATGGGGAAGACAGAGGCCTAAGAGGGAACAGCTACCCTAAGGCCACCACCTAGCACTTGTTAAAACACTCACCGTGTGGTCGAGGCTGCGCCCCTGGCCCTCGCCCACACAAATAGCCCCGTACATTAAAATTGCACTGGGGGTGGGGAGCCGGCGGGGAAGGGCGAAGAAGAAGAAGAAAAGCTTTTCTTTTTTCCTCGCGTGAGTCTAGACGTCGTCTAAGTCTATGGTTGGGAAAAAAAATCTAGGGGCGAAGTGGGCGTGGCGCTCGCGTCGCTCTCCTGGAACGTGGAGGGCGTGGCGAGCCGGGAGTGCCAGGAGCCAATCGGCGCGCGGGGAGGGCGTGGCCTGGAGGAAGAGGCTTGATAAAGGGCCCGCCGCGCCGCGTGCGCCGGCGTGTCCCGCTCTCCGCTGCGCCCCGCTCACAGCGCGCTTGCACCAAGCAGGTTAGAAAAAGACTGGAGTCGCCATTACGTCATTTTTTTGAAGCTTCCGGGGCACACAAATATGGCTGACGCAGCTCTTTCCCGCCAAAGAGGATTGCAGCGAATTCACGATTCAAAATCTCCCTGCACGTGTGTAAAAGTTAATCGCAACGTCGTTAAGCATGCCTCTGTGTTCTGCATACGGGTGTGCGAATCGCTGCACTTTGCACGGGTAATTAAAATCATTGCATCTGGTCTTGATGTCTCTAGGAGGGGATTGGATTTCTGGAGGAAAGGTCCATTGTGGGCTATAGGCAATGATGGATTGTGCAACCTCCTTACAAAGGTGGTGGGCTACTGGTACCGGGTACAAGGGAGTGGCAACAGGGTGCAAGCATCTTGTGTCTCCTGCCTCCCTGGGGCACCTGGGGTGGGCCGCTGTGAGATGCAGGAAGCTGGACTAGATGGGCCTTTGACCTGATCCAGCAGGGCTCTTCTTATATTCCTATGATTCATTGGCACTGGAAAATATTTTTTTCTAAAGTATACAACCCTCTTTAAATTACCATATTTTTAGGAAAGAAAATCCAGGCCAATTGCACATTTCGCAAATGAAAATCCAGAAATAGTTATTTTCCATGTTAACATTATACATGCATCACAAACTGAAGCTGGTATTATGCGGAATTTAACCTTGTAAGCGCATATTAACTCATAATACGGTTACCAATGATGTTTCTACACGATCACACGTTTTTATTTTCGTAAATTTTTATTTCAGGAGTAAATTATTAAGATCTAAACAGTACCAGAAAAGCAATCTGAAATGCTTGGAATACAGATTTTCCGGGGCACACAAACATGGCCGCTAAGCCCGCCCCTTGGCTTCACTCGATTCCTATCAATTCAACAGGGATGGCGACTCCAGTGTTTTTCTAACCTTCTTGGCTTGCACCCGCAGCCGGCCCCGCCTATAACGCGCCCCCCTTTTTTCCCCTCCTCGTGGTTTCTTTTTCTCCCCATTTAATTGCAGTGGGGCTCAGCTCGGCCATGTTCAGCTGGGAGAAGAGCGACGCCCGGCGGCGCAAGGAGGCCAACTTCTTCCGCACCGTCTCGAAGTGTCTGAAGCTGCTGTACGCCTGGAAGCTGCTGCCGCTGGAGCAGTACTACCGCTTCCACGACTTCCACTCGCCCGCGCTGGACCCCGCGGACTGGGAGAGCAAGCCCATGGTGCTGCTGGTGGGCCAGCACAGCACCGGCAAGACCACCTTCATCCGGCACCTGCTGGAGCAGGACTTCCCCGGGATGTGCATCGGGCCCGAGCCCACCACCGACTCCTTCATTGCCGTCATGGGCGGCGACAGCGAGGGCATCATCCCCGGCAACGAGCTCGTCGTCGACCCGCGGTTCCCCTTCCGGAAGCTCAACGCCTTTGGGAACGCTTTTCTTAACAGGTATTCATTGGGGGTGGGGGGAGAGAGAGAAAGGGGCTGGGGGCAGCCTCTGCACGCAGGGATCGAGCGGCTGCCCCGTTCACACGCACACGTGTCGAAGGAGCGCTTCCCTCCTGCAGCTGCCTCGGGGCGGAGACCGCGGCTTTGTGGCAGAAAGGGGCGTGGCCCCGGCTGCCCGCCACGCGCCTCCTCCTGCGGTCTGAATCAGCCGTCCCTGCGTGCACATGACACGTGGATGCCATTCACACGACTTTTAAGAGGCCAGGAGGGGAAGTTCAGGAAGGAGTTGGTGCCCCTCCCTGTTTTTATTGAGAGGGGGGTGTCAGAGCAATCCAGGGGTTATAGTCCAGGGTGTATACGTGTGCTCAGTGGGGGGAGCATTAGAAGGGTCCCAGGTTAGAACCCTGCAAGGAGGGGAGGGAAAAATTTCCTGCTTGAGGTGTTGTCCGGGCTGTTGTTGGTGCTTAGCAGGGAAATAGACTGAATCTGATTTGGTGTGACAGCTTCATGGGGTGGTGGTGGTGGTGTCATTGGGTGCATCCCATAATATGGTAGAACCCCCCCCCCCCCGCTGTGCATGGAAAAGGCCTAATTTTAATCCCTAGTAGGGTCTCCAGGACCGCCCCAGAGATGTTGCCAAGGAGTGCTCAACAACACTGAATTAGGGGGCAAGCCTAACCTAGAGGTAGGCCAGCCGAGTTTGACCGGCACCAGGGCCACCGTCAGGTATGTTTGGACCACTCTCGGAGTCAGAGGCCGGAACACAGACGTGCGCCATCCCCCCTGACTCTGAGAGTGCTCCAAACAGTGCTTGATGATGGCCCTAGTGCCAGTCTAACTGTGCTGGCCTAACTGTGCTGGCCTAACTCCAGGTTAGGTTTGCAGGATTAGTCAAAGCCAGGGTCTGCCTTGGGGAAGGCCGCTTTCTGTGTCCCTATGTGTGTCCTCTCTCCACTCAAGGCTGGCTGTGAGAACTAGGCCTGAGAGTCCATTTCCTCCTCTTCCCCCCCTATAAGGTTCAGCCCCTGACAGGACAGAGAAAGCCCCCTTTCTTGCTGCCAATCAGCGCTCAGCTTGGTTATTGTAACGTTGTGGGCCAGAGAGGGCCGTTCCCCTTGTTCCGGAGCCCAGATTCATGCATGTGGCTTCTGCCCAGCTCAAAATTGGGAGTGGCCCCCATCAGGAGCTCAGCCGGCTGCTTCCAAAAGCAGCTTTTTTTCCCCCAGGATAAGTTCCTCCCTTGCTGGGCACTGAATTTGTCCTGTTGGCCCCAGGCTCTTTCCTTAGGCGGTGGGGCTATTTTGCAGCCCCCTCCCCTTCCTTCAGCAGAGTCCCGACACCTGGAGAATTGGTTTTATCTCTTAAGAGCTGCTGCTGCCCCCGCACCCCAAAAGCCTGGGGGGGCCTGAATAAATCTGTGCACCTCATGGGTTTCTCTGGGTTCCGACTTTGGACCGAGTTCTTGCTGCCCTGTTGGAATTGTGGCTGGGCAACGTGCCAAAAAGGGGGAAAGGTTACTGCCTACAGACCTTGTAGTGCGGTGTTGTTGAGCTCAGACAGGCAGCAGTTCTCCAGGGTTTCAAATGGGGGCTGGTAGATCTTTCCCAGAGCAACGTGGGGATCTTCTGCCTACATGATAGGGGCCCGGTAATCCCCTCTCTGCTGTTTTTGGCCCAGAGAAACTGATGGACCTGCAGTTCTACCGGCCAGAAACCATCACAATCAGGAATAAACAGCAATGGGAGTGGGATTGTTTGCTGGGGGTCGGGGGCGAGAGGGCTTCAACTTCTTGTCAACATGGTTCACAAACCCGGGGGCAGCAGATTATCCTGCTAGAGGAGTATGTGTGTGTACACGCACGCCTGTCCCTGTCCCAGTTAATTATTTTCCACACTGGAAGGTCTTCTTTTTTTCCTACAGCCCAAGCGCTATCTGTGGTCTCGGGAGGGAATTTCTCTTTTCGCCAACTTCTGTGTGGGTTAGTGTCTAGCTCCTCTACTTCCAGGGAGTGGCCTGGAAGGGTGCCTTCCTCCTCCTGCTCGTATCTGAAAAGGAAGAGTTAGTATAGAGGACAGCAGCGAGCTGTGGTGTCACTAGAAGAGCCCCGCTGGATCAGGCCGAAGGCCCAGCTAGTCCAGCTTCCTGTATTTCACAGCAGCCCACCAGGTGCCTCAGGGAGCACATGAGACCACAAGATGCCTGCCTCTTGCTGCTGCTCCCCTGCCCCGGGCATTCTGAGGTTGCCTGCTCCTAAAATAAGGAGGTTGCACCAAACCATAGTGGCCTGTAGCTTGCGATGGACTTTCCCTCCAGAAATCTGCCCAGTCCCCTTTTAAAGGCACCGAGGCCAGATGCCACCACCGCCTCCAGTGGCAAGGAGTTCCACAGGCTAATGACCCACTGGGTAAAAAAAAAGCACAAAACACTCCCAACACTTGGTTCCCCAGTGTGCTGGGTTGCCTCTCCCTGCCACACTTCAGATCCACTGCACAGAAGGAAGGACTGTGTTTGGCGTGCCACGGGGTCAGGGGGCATAGAGCAAAGCACTGCCCCGGGTTGTGGCATCGGCAGGCTTGGGTCAGCTCTGTCTGCACCCCGCTAATGGCTGTCAGGGGGATGTTTGCGGGGATGTGCCGCATTGCAGTCATCCCCCTTCCCCGTGCCGCAAGAAGCTGGTCTCTCCTTAATCCTCAATCCCTGGTGATCCTAATGTGCTGCTAATGAACCCTGACAGTGTGCGTAATCCAGGCTCTTTATCTGTAGCACCATGTGGGAGGCTGTGGGGCAGCTGCTGTCTTGCAAAGGGATAGGGTGTCGGCATGGTGGTAGGCAAGGCAGTGAAGTACCAGCTTCAGTTCCTGGAAGCATCTCCTGGGGAAGACGCCCCCCCTCTTGTCTGAAGTCCTGGAGAACTGCTGCCAAATCAGTGCTTGGCAATCCCGAGCTAACAGGACCAGAATTCTGACTTGGGGTGGGTGTGTAGCTTCTCTAGACAGGCTCTGCTGCCACCCAGGTTCCTTGTGCAACAGGCCAGCCAAGAGATTAGCATTGCAACGCCCATTTTGCAGGTGTGGAAGACTGAGGCCAAGAAGGAATATCGGGCCTGAGGCTACCCAATGAGTCTGTGGCAGAGCTCAAATTCAAACCAGGGAAGTTTAGAGTGGAAAGAGGGTTGTCCTTTTTTATTTTCCTCTCCACCCCAGAACCAGAACTAAAATTGAGTGTTGGGAGAGTTAGCACAGACAAAAGGCAATGATTTTTTTTACTTGGTGCATCATTAATCTGTGGAACTCCTTGCCGCTGGAGGTGGTGATGGCATCTGGCCTAGGCAGATTTCTGGAGGAAAGGTCAATTGTGGGCTACAGGCCATGGGCTACAGGTGCAACCTCTTTATGTTAGAAGTGGGCCACTTCAGAATGCCAGGTGCAAGGGAGTGGCCGCAGGATGCAGGCATCTTGTTGTCTCGTGTGCTCCCTGAGGCTTCTGGTGGGCCACTGCCCTAAATCTAAGATCAAGCATATTTTAGTAGAGAGCCTGGAACCCCCTCCCCAAGGAGATCAGAACCCCCCCCCCTTCACTGCCTTTAAGCAGAAGCTGAAATATGCTTTAGGAGTACTAAGTACTATATCAAGACATTGTTCTAAGGGTGCAAATCCTTGGTCAATTTCAGTTGCCTCTGTTAGTTGCTTGTTTTTGGTCAATATTGCATCTGCTTAGTTGCTTGTGTTTGGGTGCCTAGTGTTTACCGAGGAGCAGGATGCAAAGTTTGGCAACAAATCAGTGTTTTGGTAATGGGGAGAAATCCGACAGCTGTACACTCCATGTGCTGGTGGAAAAGATAAGCATTTACTTTACAATAAACTGCGGTTTGCATCACAGCTAAACTCGGAGCTGGGATTCTGCAAACCACAATTTATCTATCACCTGTCAGCCCCCACAGATGGTTGAACATTCTCTCTCCTCTTTGCAGATTCATGTGTGCCCAGTTGCCCAATCCTGTTCTTGACAGCATCAGTATCATCGACACCCCTGGGATTAGCTCCAGAGAGAAGCGGATAAGCAGAGGTAATATTTGGCTGGAGGGTGAGGTGTTTGCCTATAAAGACAGCCTGGGAGTAAAAGCATCACAGTATTTAAAAGGACCAATAATTGCAAGAGGCTCATTATGGTGTCTTAAATCAAACGGGAGCCAGAATTTGCTGTTTCAGGAAGAGAATTTTGGAGCCGAGGTGCCATTCAGAAAAGGCCTTTCCTCGGTATGTACCACCTGACTGCCCTCAGATCTTGGCTGGCGGGTTGATGCAGGAGGACCTTGGGGCAGTTCCTGGCAGGATCTGCTGGACAAGCGCCCTGTCTGAAATTGGGCAGAGTTGTTTCCAGCCACGTTGGCTCTAAATGGGCTGGCAAACCAACCAACAGCAGTCTTGTGTGTTTAATAACATGTAGACTCCAAGGGGTGGTCCCATGTCTCAGTTGTTGCAGTAGTCTAGCTTGGATGTTCTTGGGGCCTGGATAAGAGAGGCCAGGGCTGTTGTATGGTTCATGTTAATAAAAAGTTATTGGCAGTTCTCAGGATAGGACAGGAGTAGGCAGTGAGTATTAATTAGCGTGCCCTATTCCAGTGTATCAATACAGAGAAGGAATTTGTAGGTTATAAAGCTGCTTCACTCCGTTCTCTGAAGATTATCTGCCTGCCAAAGCTTTGGGATATTGTCACAAAAATAGATTAGAGCGAGGGCCCAGCTAGTCCAGGCATGGTGGCCCACCGGGTGCCTCAGAGAGCCACACAAAACCCATGTTCCGTGCTCTGCCCTGGCATTCAGAGAGGGGCTACCTCTGAAACCAGAGGTCTTCATTTTTAAAGACTAAAAGGCAGAAGGAGAAGGGGGCGGCAGAGGATGAGATGGTTAGATAGTGTCACCGAAGCAATTAATATGAAACTGGGTGAACTCAGGAAGCTAGTGGAGGACAGGGAGGCCTGGCGTGCCGTGGTCCAGGGGGTCGCGAAGAGTTGGACACGACTGAGCGACTGAACAACAACAATCAAAAGTTATGGCCAATTAACCAGAAAACAGTCTTGTTAGCTTAAATTGGATTTCATCATCGTGGAGGGGTAGGAAACAATCTGCTTTGATCCTGGATAGCAGATGCCTTAGCCATGCCAGTGACCTAGGGTTTTTTTTGGGGGGGGAGTGTTGCTCTGTCCCCCTCCCTGAAAAGTGGCCCTCTC
>JAJKFI010039915.1:0-10389 GCA_029204185.1 Lerista edwardsae | reverse complement strand
TGTGTGTGTCATGGAGGTATGTGTCATTATACCTCCATGGCGTGTGTGAAATTCGCTGGATTCGATGGGTGTTGGCCGCAGTCCAGCAGGGATGTTCCTTGGCACTCTGTCCATGTTCAGAGGTACTCTAGACAATGGCATTCTTACTATGAATGCTTCCCGGGTCCAGGAATGAGCCGTGTGTGTGTGTGTGTGTGTGTGTGTGTGTGTGCGGCCATGTTGTCAGGTGCAAAACATTGCTCATTCCAATGATTTCCAATGGGATTTCGCATGATGTTTAAGGCTTAATCGTTTACTCCTGAAGTAAAAACTTACCAAAATAACAACGTGGGATCGTAGAGAAACATCAGTGGTAACCATATTATGAGTTAATATGCGATTCCAAGGTTTAATTCCGCAGAATTATATTCCTGAACACACCGGGCGAAATGCCACTTGCTGTCTATTCAAACTCGGATTGCACTGCTTTGACAGGCTTATTTTTTGAAATCTACACAACCAAAAATAAAGCGTGAACGGGAAGGAAAGAAAAAAAGGGGAGGGTGGGCAAACATTAGATAAATATGTAGGAAAATTACATTAAAATCTCTCAATGTATAGCACAAGCAGTTGTCAATAGGAGAGTAATTCTTTTTTACTTCTAGGCTATTAAGAGTATTTTTTAAAACTTCTACTCTCCCCCCCCCCCCCGAAAAATCACTGCTGAAGGTTGTGTGTGGATTGAGTTCCTTTCCCCCCCTCATATCTACTTCAGTTTGTGAAGGGCTGCATACTTTATGAAGTAATAATATTTATTTTTATTTTTTTTCCTCATATCTACTTCAGTTTGTGAAGTAATTTTATTTTATTTTTATTTTTTCCTTCATATCTACTTCACAATATTATTATTATTTGTGAAGTAATATTTTTTCTGTAGCGACGAATCACAATGATTTTACGGACCTGTGGAAAGTAATCCCATTTTTCGTCCAGCGATTTGTGCACCCATATGCAGAACACGAAGGCATGATTAAAGTGGCTGAGATTGGCGAGGGACGGCGCCGCGCGCAATTTTAACTCCAAGTTCTCTTGACTTCCGGTGGCCATATTGTCCGGTCCGGAAGCTTCAAATTTTTCCTCCGAGGGCATCTCCAGCTTTTATAACTCCATGATAGGAATCGCTTGAAGCCGGGGGGCGGGCTTAGCGGCCATGTTTGTGTGCCCCAGCCAGTCTTTTTTCCAAGCATTTCAGATTGCTTTTCTGGTACTGTTTAGAACTTAATAATTTACTCCTGAAATAAAAACTTACGAAAGTAAAAACGTGTGATCGTGTAGAAACATTATTGGTAACTTTATTATGATTTAATATGCAATTCCAAGGTTAAATTCCGCATAATTACAGTGCTGAACATACCGGACGAAATGCTACTTGCTGTCAATTTAAACTCAAATTGCACTATTGTGACAGACTTATTTTTGGAAATCTACACAAGCAGAAATAACGTGTGAATGGGAAGGAGAGAAAAAAAGAGCAGGGTGGGCAAAAATCAGGTAAATACATAGGAAAATTACATTAAAATCTCTTCATGATACAAGTAGTTGTCAATATGAGAGTAATTCTTTTTACTTCTAGGCTATTAAGAGTATTTTTTAAAACTTCTTCACTCAGCCCCCCCCCCATAAAACAAATTCTGTTAATGTTCAGAATTTCAGAAATATTACATTAGAAAATGGAAGGCGGGAAAAAACGTGTAAACGGGAAGTGGGGAAAAAGGAGGGGGGACATTTTTTTTTCCTTCTAAATCTAGACCATTAACAGTGGGTGTCTGAAAATGGTGAATAAGACTGCTAGAAACAACAAGAAATTACACAGCTTCAAAAATAATGCACTCCTGAACTGTAGTTCTATTGAACCGATGTAATGTGAATACACGAACCTTTCCATGGAAATTAAATCCCATTTTTCGTACAGCGATTCGCACCCCTGTATGCAGAACACGCAGGCATGCTTAAAGACGTTGAAATTAACTTTTACACACGTGCAGGGAGATTTTTATTCGTGAATTCGTCCTTGCGTAAAAGTTCAGAGTCAGCCATATTTGTGTGCCCCGGAAGCTTCAAAAAAATGACGTAATACCGACTCCAGCCATTTAACCTTCTTGGGCAACAGAGCAAAACAGGAGGAGACAAGAAGCCGAACAGGAAGTGGGGAGAAGACAGGAAGAGGAAGAGGGGAGGAGAGGAAAGGCGAGGGGACAGTTAGCCTCTGTCTCACTGCACCTCTAGTTAGTTGGGACAAGGGTTGTTGGAAATGGTGATATTATTATTATTATTATTATTATTATTATTATTATTATTGCTGCAGATTTCATGATTTGAAAGGCAGAATCTGGTGCTATGGATTTTTCGGTACTATGGATAATTCGGTGTTATGGATTTTTCTTCCAAGTCCACATTCTGGGTTCTCATTTTAATTTTATTTTAAATGCTTTCCAAGTGTACTACATAGGGGATATACTTGATACTGTGACAGCAGATACAGCCACAGCATTATTTTTAACAGGAAACGTACGGCCATATCTCGTTATCCAGTGGATATCAAAATCAATGGAAAAATAGCTTTCAAGACCCACTTCTAGGTTTCTTGCTCCTCCGTTGTCACCCTAGAATGCTATGGTATAGAAAAGGTTCCCAAACTTTTAACCCACTTTTTAGAATGAGCGGGACCCACCAGAAGTGATGTCACGGCCATATGACATCACTATGACATCAGACCCTGCTGCTTTCCTGAGGACGCAGCAATAAAGCTGGGTGATTTCTCAGCCGTTTTCCAAAAGCAAAGCAAATCAGAAAGGGGGGGGAAGCCTATTTACAACCTGGACCCAAGCAAAATAATCACACAGCCCTCCTCCTTTCCAGCATCCCATCTTTCCAAATTTTTCAATATGACTGTTCTAGGTGCTTCGCGACCCACCTGAAATGGGTTCACGACCCACGGTTTGGGAACCACTGGTCTCTGCGTTATACCGCATTCAGCCACTAGATGGGGTGAATCATAGAATCTAATGGAATGTAGGAAGGGGAAAAGGGGATTTGGGCATTTAAAGGTGGACCCTGGTGAGTCACATCAGTGGCTACTGAATCGGTGGCACGGCCTGTCATTTACTTTCTGGGAAATACCTTAAACACCAAAAGACGGTGTTTTGTTGTGTTTGTATTTGGACAGCTTCACACCAAAAAGGTGGAGTTTTTTGGCGTTCTTAATCATTGCAACAGAACAACCCTAGTTGTCACTTTAGGGGCCTGGATTACGGGTGAATTCCTGCAGGGTGAATTTGATGGGTTGGGGGAGGCCGTGTGCCCCCCACCCGCCCACCCACTTTCTCCGTCTTGCGCCCTGCATCAGGTACAGAAAAGGAGCCCCTAGCAGTGGTTCTTAGTGTTGTGCCTCGCTGGCATCTTAAACCTCAGTCCCCCCACCTGGCAGCCCTCTGCCTGACACTCGCCCCCCCGACCACCCAGCAGCCGTCTTGCCCACCTCGCTGGGGAGCTGGGCGATGTCCACTGGCCCTCCGGACCGGCTGATGTCATAGGTCATGAAGAGGATGCACCACGCCAGTCCGCAGCAGCCCCCCAGCACAATCATCATGGGCACCCAGACTTGCTGCCCCTGGGCGGGCACAGTGCTGGGTTTGCGCTGGCGGAACTGGGGCTCGCAGGGTCCCGTTGACTTACTGGCCGCCCCCATCAGGACTGCGCCAATGAGGGCACGCCAGCTGCTGGGCGTAGGCTTGCTGGGCCAATCCCCTCCTAGAGGCATCCAGACCAGATGCCATCACCACCTCCTGTGGCAAGGAGTTCCACAGATTAACTACCCGCTGGGTAAAAAAAAGTACTTCCTTTTATCAGTTTTAACTCTCCCCACCCTCAGTTTTAGCAGATGCCCCCTGGTTCTGGTGTTGTGAGAGAGGGAAAAGAACATCCCTCTATCGACTCTGTCCCTCCCATGCATTATTTTGTATGTCTCAATCATGCAAACTTGCTATCTGCAAATTTACTTCTCTGCAAGGGGCAGAATGGTTGGAAAATTGAGGAGAGGGGGCAAACTTGCATCTTGCTCCGGGTGCAATGCCAGCTTTCCAAGTAATTGTGCCCCTCTCCCGGTAGGGACTACAGCATCACCCAAAAGTGTGGAGGGGGGAGAACCTGGCCCTTGAGGCCCCTCAGCAACTTGGCACCGCTAACGCAGAATCTGGGCATGCCCGAGACCTTGTAGCACTGGAGACCCCATTCCAAATGCTGCCCCCTTGATGCGCCAGCTTCTGCCCCTTCTGCTTCCTTGGCTGGAACAGGAAGAGAGGCCTGGAGTAGAAGAGGAAGTGTGAAGGAGAGGCTCTAATCCCGCCCCCTTTTTCCATAAGGCAAAATGTTTTACACACACGTGTGAGGAAGGGTTGGGAACCTCTCAACCCCCAAGGATTGTGGATCTGGCAGCCCCCCCTCCAGTTTTTTTTTTGAAGGCACCCACAGAGGCAAAGCAGGAGGAGCCCTCCCCCTCCCCCACCAGACAAGTCACTTTCCTTTCCTGCCTCTCGATTAGTGACCCATACACTGGAGATGAAAATAAAACGCCAATGTCTACTCAAACCCTCGGCCCCCAAATAATTGTAGGAGTCTGAAAGCAAACCTGACGTCCAAGATATCTAACTCAGCGGGGGCACCTCCCTGATCAGGAAAGTCTGCAGAGTTTGGGGCTCTTCAGTCTAGACAAAAAAGGCACCTGATGGGGAACATGATTGAGACATATAAAAGTCTGCGCATGGAATGGATACAGTCGATAGAGGGATGTTCTTTTCCCTCTCCCACAACACCAGAACCAGAGACCATGTAGAATTGAGCGCAGAATTTTTTGACCCAGTAATTAATCTGTGGAACTCCTTGCCACAGGAGATGGTGATGACATCTGGCCACCTTTTGATCCCTTTTGATCGGGCCGATTTCTAGAAGAAAAGTCAGTCTCAGGTGACAAGCCATGTCAGGTATGTGCAAATCCCCCCCCCCCCCGGTTTTAGAAGCAAGCTACCTCAGAATGTCAAGTGCAAGGGAGTGGCAACAGGATGCAGGCACCCTGGGGTCTCGTGTTCAACCTGAGGCATCTGGTGGGCTGCTGTGAGATGCAAGAAGCTGGCCTAGATGGGCCTTTGGCCTTGACCCAGCAGGGCTCTTCTGATGTTCTTGTGGGTCAGAAAGTACCATAAACCTCACCCTTGGGGGTGGGAATCAGCATGGGTTTCATGTGCATTGCATGTTCGCGATTGGCGTGGCTGTCCCTGTTCAAACAAGAACAAGGAAAGGCCGGGCAGAAATCCCGTCGATTCATTCTCAAATCCCTGGCAGGAAAGAGCCTGGAACTGAAACTGCTGCTGCCGGTCTGTGCTGTGGGCACTGGGCTGGACGGAGCGATGGCTGGACTCTGACTGGCAGCATCTGAGGGTCATTGTTTAGCAGTAGGGGAAAGGGCTTCTGGGACAAAGAATGCATTCCTTTGACTGCAGGAATAAGCTCCTTGAAACAGACATTCTGGCTCCATCTCCTAAGTGGCTCAGAGAAGACGACAATCTTGGGAGAGTGGGAAGAGGGGGAATCGTGCTTGAGCCTGCCCCAAGCAGGGGAACCCAAGCAGGGTACCACGACCCACCGAGGAGCAGGGAGGAAATATCACCCCCGTCCGTCCGCCCAGGCCACAGACACTCCCTGGCCCCTGTACTTTGAATCCCCAAAGCCCTTATCAAATATTTGCCGCTGGGAGAATCATTAACCCGCCTGGGCTTTATGAGTTGGGTGTCCCCGGGAGGCCGCCATGGAGCTGGGCCACTCTGCACGTTCCCTGGAGGCTGGCGGGGGGCCGCGCTGGAGGTGGCGCAAGGGGCACGCTGGGGGGCCAGGGGGGGGAGTTGCAGCGAAGGTGAGATCTAAGCTTTCCTTTCCAGTCAGCATCCCTCCCTCGTCCCTTTGGCTCATTCCCCATTTCCTGTTGGTGTTGTGGTTTCCTGTCCAGCTTTTTGCTGCCACCCCTAAGCTGGGGTGAAAGCTGTTTTCGGGGGGGGCAGAGCTCAGGTGATAGGTGCCGCTCCCCCTTTCAAGCCAGTTTAGCCTCACAACAACCCTGCCTATGCTGAGAGAGAGAGAGAGAGAGAGAGAAAGAAATTTGGGGTCTTGAGTGAGGCTCAGGACACAGGATTCCCTGCTGTCCAGCCTGGCCCCCTAACTAGCACATCGGGCCAGCTGGTTGTTCTGATGAACCCTGCACATGCTCAGAAACACTCTCCCCGCCAGGCGCAAGGAGGAGGAAAAGGTAGCGTTTGGTTAGCTTGGGGCGTGGGGCGGACTTCAAGCGAGAGAAAGGAGATATGAGATTTCCTGGTGGGTCAACAGGGGGGCTGCACTGTGCTGGATGTGCAACTCCTGTGGTCTGTGTGGCCATTTTTGGGATGTGTGTGGGTGTGGGTGGCTGCTCCCCCCCCCCCCGTGGCAACCGAGTCTGTAACTGCTGAGCTGGCCTGCCCAAGGGCTGGTTTTGGCTCTTTGACCAGGGCACAGAGATGTTGGCACTCTCTCTTCCATGCCCACAAACGCTCGAAGAGCAGGCAGACCACATTTATGGGGGTGAAAGGTCGGCTTTACAGCCCTATTCACACACCTTTGTGTGCCAGAAGGTTCCAGCAGCTGCCAAGGCGAATGCACCTGGGGCAATCTGTTTAACTACCGCAGTGCTGGCCCAGTGTTCTTCTGCGTTGGGGTGCACACGGGCAGCCTGCCACTTGATCCGACCCAGCCCAGTTTCGGTGGCCACAGAGCAGTATCTTCCACACCAGCATGGTCCTGCCATGCTTGACCTGCGCATGAGACACCTTTTCTGGGGATCGCCACTGCATTCCCTTTTGCAAAGGAAGCATCTTGCATCGCACGTTGCTTCCAACAAAGTCTGGCTCTCGGCCATCAAGCTTAGCATTGTCAAGCACTGACTGGCAGCAACTCGCCAACATGGGAAAACCGAGCCCTGAAATTGCATCCATTGTTGTTATCACCATTTTTGCACAGTCATGTTGTTGTTGTTGTTATTCAATTTTTGTACAGTGGTGTTGCTTTTGACGGTGTGTAACCACCTATCGTGGCTTACCTGAGCACCTAGGGTAGGTAGCTGTTTTTCGAATTTGATGTTGAGCACAATCCTAACCTGGAGTTAGGCAAGCACAGGGGACACCGTGAAGTATGTTTGGACCACTCTCGGAGGCAGAGAGACCGGAACACAGACGGGCGCCATCCTCCCTGACTTCAAGAGGGGTCCAAACGCCATTCCCTTGTATCTGGCATTCTGAGGTAAATTTCTGAGGTAAAATTCTGAGGTAAATATGAGGTACATAAAGCAAAGTCTGGCCAGCACAAGGGACACCATAAAGTCTGTTTGGACCACTCTGGGAGTCAGAGAGGCCAGCACACAGACATGTGCTATCCTCCCTGACTCCGAGACTAGTCCTAACATACTTTATGGTGTCCCTTGTGCCAGCCAAACTTGGCTGGCCTAACTCCAGGTTCGGATCGTGCTCCCAATCATGTCCCCACTTGGGCGCCTTTTTTTCTAGACCGAAGAGCCCCGAACATCCCTGTTGTTGATCCCTAAACCAGGGGAACCGACTGGGCTCAGTAACTCCGGCTATGGGCAAAGACCATCAAAGAACGCCCATCCTGAGGCCCACAACTCAAGAAGAGCTGCAGAAGGATTGCGCCAGCTGAAAGGACACTGTGGGTGTCTCCCCCCTCTCCAGACTAGGGGTGCTTCTCCGCTGTAACAGCAACTCCATGTGGAAGCAGCCACAGACCTTTCCCGTGGGGGGGGGGCTGTTATTTTGGATGGGCACTCAAGAAGTGGCAGAGGCTGGGATGGATTCTGTGGACAAGAGACCAGTTCAACAGCGGGGTGTGTAAGAACTTTGACCCCATCATCCCAGATCTGCCAGGGCTCTGCGCTAAGTGCGGGATGGAACATGGACATTGCTCCCCTTTGATTTGACCCATGTGTGATGCTCTTTCTCCAGCATTTGGGTTTTTTTTCCTCCAGGAGACAGGAGTTGATGATGCTGCGCCTCAGATCGCTGGGCCACCATCCCGTGTTGACCTCCAAAGAGAAGAAGGGAATGAAGCAGAAGAGAACGAGCAGAAGAGAAAAGTGCAGTGGTGACACTCTAGCCCACCACTCTCCTGCTCTCCTCTTCTGCTCCACCCCTCTTTTTTTTTTTTTTTTTGAAGGCAAGAGGAAGAGGAGAGGCAGCCCCTGGCAGGCCACCAGTACAGGGGAGGGGGGCAGAGTACTGGGCCATGAATTGTGACCGACACTGGTCACATGATCCCTGAATGGGTGGCGGTTGGATGACCCCTTCGGCGCCCGGAGAGAACCAGATCGAGGGCACACAACTATGACCTATGAATTGACAGCCAGTTCTCTGGCCGTATCCTGGCTGTCAGTTGTGTAGGGCACAAGTATGTCCCCCTCCTGCCCTCTCGCCACCATCGAGGAAGCGAGGGCTTCTGGGGACAGAGGAAGGGGTGCTGCATGGAGGGAGGAAACAGCTGCGGCTGTTTATGTGCATTTATGTGCAACATTTGCAATTCACAAACACTGGGGGGGCACCATCCTAACCTGGAGTGAGGCTGACATAGTTAGGCCAGGAAAGTGTGGCCGGCGCAAGGGACACTGTAAAGCATGTTTGGACCACTCTTGGAGTCAGGGAGGCCAACACACAGACGTGTACCATCCTCCTTGAGAGTGGTCCAGACACGCTTTACAGTGGCCCTTGTGCAGGCCAAACTTTGCTGGCCTAAACTGTGCAGGTCTAACTCCAGGTTAGGATTGCATCCTGGGTGTGATTGTCAGATCGCCAGGCTCCAATTCAAACCCCCGCCCCCCAAAAAAATTCACAATAAAATGCAGACCAAAACAGTGCTTAAGATTCCTTTGCCTTTTCTTCCAAGTGTAAAGACATCTCTTTATACTTTGGGGCAGTGGTGTCATTCAAATGATTTAGGAACAGGAACTCACTTTTGATTGGCACTTGTCGGGAATCCGGAACCAGCCACGGAGCCCGTTAGGATCCGGAATGCCCGTTCTGGTCTGTTCCCCCTGAATCAGTGGTGGCATTCAGGGGGTTCTCCCAGGTTCTATAGAACCGGTTATTAAATGACCAGGCCCCGCCCACTTGCTTACTTTGGCTGGCTTTGGGGATTTTTTGGCTCAGGCAATGACATTAGAGAACCGGTTGTTAATTTATTTGAATGCCACCACTGCCCTGAATGACATCACTGCTTTGGGGAGGGGGGGGGTCTGTTGTTCACAGATCATGCAGAAGCCCTCCCCCACCAGCCCCCCTCCCAACTCCAGCCCTGCCCACTCCAGATAAGGCAGAGAAAATGATCTGTGTGAAACAGAAATGCCACCAGTCAGGGTTGACAGTACTGCATTCAACTGTCCGAGGGCCAGACTCTTCCTGTGGCAACTTTCCACACTTACATTGAAGTCCTCCGACTCCTTCAGTGCACGCAAAGTTCAGGGAAACCGCCTTGCGCAACCACACAACCGCATAGCGTTGGTGTACGATGGACCGAGAAAAACCTGCACATGTTTTTGAGCAGTAGTTAAAAGTGAGCAGTTTTCAGGCTGCAATCCTAGACACACTTACCTGGATGTGACATACCTGGGGATTGACCTCAGTGGGACTTACTTCTGAGAAGGCCTGCACAGGTTTGCGCCGCAGATTTCTGCATGCACATTTTTGAATTGTCTTTTTCCACCTCTCCTTTCTTTTGCACACCTTAGATGATGTACGTTTCAGTATTTAGGACGGTATACTTTCCTAGACAGGAGCATTTTCCAGCAACCCCCCACAAATAATGTATTTTCCTGTCTTCTTGCCTAGAAAATGTGTCCTTGACATTCTTTGATTTAAAGGAAAACACACACACTCCAAATTCCTAAGAGTTTTTCCACTGGGATCCGGCCAAAAATGGCAGAGCTTTTTCCTGTTTCGCAGTATGCGGTTCTTCAGGCCTTTGTGATGTTGTGTGTTCATCCCAGGCAGTCTGGTCTTCAAAGGACAGCCGAGTTTATTCAGGGGAGGGGGGAAGAGAAATGACTTCTCCGCTTGTCACCATTTCAAACGCTTCACATTTGATTTTGATCTACTTTAATGTAAACACACACACACAAACCACCCTTACACCTTTGAACCTGTATTTTACAGGTTCAAATACACAACCTGTATTTTATTGTAAACAGAGAAAAAAATACTGATAACAATATGTCGTAGTGATAGATAGATAGATAGATAGATAGATAGATAGATAGATAGATAGATA
>JAJKFI010039914.1:0-10382 GCA_029204185.1 Lerista edwardsae | reverse complement strand
TGTGTGTGTCATGGAGGTATGTGTCATTATACCTCCATGGCGTGTGTGAAATTCGCTGGATTCGATGGGTGTTGGCCGCAGTCCAGCAGGGATGTTCCTTGGCACTCTGTCCATGTTCAGAGGTACTCTAGACAATGGCATTCTTACTATGAATGCTTCCCGGGTCCAGGAATGAGCCGTGTGTGTGTGTGTGTGTGTGTGTGCGGCCATGTTGTCAGGTGCAAAACATTGCTCATTCCAATGATTTCCAATGGGATTTCGCATGATGTTTAAGGCTTAATCGTTTACTCCTGAAGTAAAAACTTACCAAAATAACAACGTGGGATCGTAGAGAAACATCAGTGGTAACCATATTATGAGTTAATATGCGATTCCAAGGTTTAATTCCGCAGAATTATATTCCTGAACACACCGGGCGAAATGCCACTTGCTGTCTATTCAAACTCGGATTGCACTGCTTTGACAGGCTTATTTTTTGAAATCTACACAACCAAAAATAAAGCGTGAACGGGAAGGAAAGAAAAAAAGGGGAGGGTGGGCAAACATTAGATAAATATGTAGGAAAATTACATTAAAATCTCTCAATGTATAGCACAAGCAGTTGTCAATAGGAGAGTAATTCTTTTTTACTTCTAGGCTATTAAGAGTATTTTTTAAAACTTCTACTCTCCCCCCCCCCCCCGAAAAATCACTGCTGAAGGTTGTGTGTGGATTGAGTTCCTTTCCCCCCCTCATATCTACTTCAGTTTGTGAAGGGCTGCATACTTTATGAAGTAATAATATTTATTTTTATTTTTTTTCCTCATATCTACTTCAGTTTGTGAAGTAATTTTATTTTATTTTTATTTTTTCCTTCATATCTACTTCACAATATTATTATTATTTGTGAAGTAATATTTTTTCTGTAGCGACGAATCACAATGATTTTACGGACCTGTGGAAAGTAATCCCATTTTTCGTCCAGCGATTTGTGCACCCATATGCAGAACACGAAGGCATGATTAAAGTGGCTGAGATTGGCGAGGGACGGCGCCGCGCGCAATTTTAACTCCAAGTTCTCTTGACTTCCGGTGGCCATATTGTCCGGTCCGGAAGCTTCAAATTTTTCCTCCGAGGGCATCTCCAGCTTTTATAACTCCATGATAGGAATCGCTTGAAGCCGGGGGGCGGGCTTAGCGGCCATGTTTGTGTGCCCCAGCCAGTCTTTTTTCCAAGCATTTCAGATTGCTTTTCTGGTACTGTTTAGAACTTAATAATTTACTCCTGAAATAAAAACTTACGAAAGTAAAAACGTGTGATCGTGTAGAAACATTATTGGTAACTTTATTATGATTTAATATGCAATTCCAAGGTTAAATTCCGCATAATTACAGTGCTGAACATACCGGACGAAATGCTACTTGCTGTCAATTTAAACTCAAATTGCACTATTGTGACAGACTTATTTTTGGAAATCTACACAAGCAGAAATAACGTGTGAATGGGAAGGAGAGAAAAAAAGAGCAGGGTGGGCAAAAATCAGGTAAATACATAGGAAAATTACATTAAAATCTCTTCATGATACAAGTAGTTGTCAATATGAGAGTAATTCTTTTTACTTCTAGGCTATTAAGAGTATTTTTTAAAACTTCTTCACTCAGCCCCCCCCCCCATAAAACAAATTCTGTTAATGTTCAGAATTTCAGAAATATTACATTAGAAAATGGAAGGCGGGAAAAAACGTGTAAACGGGAAGTGGGGAAAAAGGAGGGGGGACATTTTTTTTTCCTTCTAAATCTAGACCATTAACAGTGGGTGTCTGAAAATGGTGAATAAGACTGCTAGAAACAACAAGAAATTACACAGCTTCAAAAATAATGCACTCCTGAACTGTAGTTCTATTGAACCGATGTAATGTGAATACACGAACCTTTCCATGGAAATTAAATCCCATTTTTCGTACAGCGATTCGCACCCCTGTATGCAGAACACGCAGGCATGCTTAAAGACGTTGAAATTAACTTTTACACACGTGCAGGGAGATTTTTATTCGTGAATTCGTCCTTGCGTAAAAGTTCAGAGTCAGCCATATTTGTGTGCCCCGGAAGCTTCAAAAAAATGACGTAATACCGACTCCAGCCATTTAACCTTCTTGGGCAACAGAGCAAAACAGGAGGAGACAAGAAGCCGAACAGGAAGTGGGGAGAAGACAGGAAGAGGAAGAGGGGAGGAGAGGAAAGGCGAGGGGACAGTTAGCCTCTGTCTCACTGCACCTCTAGTTAGTTGGGACAAGGGTTGTTGGAAATGGTGATATTATTATTATTATTATTATTATTATTATTATTATTATTGCTGCAGATTTCATGATTTGAAAGGCAGAATCTGGTGCTATGGATTTTTCGGTACTATGGATAATTCGGTGTTATGGATTTTTCTTCCAAGTCCACATTCTGGGTTCTCATTTTAATTTTATTTTAAATGCTTTCCAAGTGTACTACATAGGGGATATACTTGATACTGTGACAGCAGATACAGCCACAGCATTATTTTTAACAGGAAACGTACGGCCATATCTCGTTATCCAGTGGATATCAAAATCAATGGAAAAATAGCTTTCAAGACCCACTTCTAGGTTTCTTGCTCCTCCGTTGTCACCCTAGAATGCTATGGTATAGAAAAGGTTCCCAAACTTTTAACCCACTTTTTAGAATGAGCGGGACCCACCAGAAGTGATGTCACGGCCATATGACATCACTATGACATCAGACCCTGCTGCTTTCCTGAGGACGCAGCAATAAAGCTGGGTGATTTCTCAGCCGTTTTCCAAAAGCAAAGCAAATCAGAAAGGGGGGGGAAGCCTATTTACAACCTGGACCCAAGCAAAATAATCACACAGCCCTCCTCCTTTCCAGCATCCCATCTTTCCAAATTTTTCAATATGACTGTTCTAGGTGCTTCGCGACCCACCTGAAATGGGTTCACGACCCACGGTTTGGGAACCACTGGTCTCTGCGTTATACCGCATTCAGCCACTAGATGGGGTGAATCATAGAATCTAATGGAATGTAGGAAGGGGAAAAGGGGATTTGGGCATTTAAAGGTGGACCCTGGTGAGTCACATCAGTGGCTACTGAATCGGTGGCACGGCCTGTCATTTACTTTCTGGGAAATACCTTAAACACCAAAAGACGGTGTTTTGTTGTGTTTGTATTTGGACAGCTTCACACCAAAAAGGTGGAGTTTTTTGGCGTTCTTAATCATTGCAACAGAACAACCCTAGTTGTCACTTTAGGGGCCTGGATTACGGGTGAATTCCTGCAGGGTGAATTTGATGGGTTGGGGGAGGCCGTGTGCCCCCCACCCGCCCACCCACTTTCTCCGTCTTGCGCCCTGCATCAGGTACAGAAAAGGAGCCCCTAGCAGTGGTTCTTAGTGTTGTGCCTCGCTGGCATCTTAAACCTCAGTCCCCCCACCTGGCAGCCCTCTGCCTGACACTCGCCCCCCCGACCACCCAGCAGCCGTCTTGCCCACCTCGCTGGGGAGCTGGGCGATGTCCACTGGCCCTCCGGACCGGCTGATGTCATAGGTCATGAAGAGGATGCACCACGCCAGTCCGCAGCAGCCCCCCAGCACAATCATCATGGGCACCCAGACTTGCTGCCCCTGGGCGGGCACAGTGCTGGGTTTGCGCTGGCGGAACTGGGGCTCGCAGGGTCCCGTTGACTTACTGGCCGCCCCCATCAGGACTGCGCCAATGAGGGCACGCCAGCTGCTGGGCGTAGGCTTGCTGGGCCAATCCCCTCCTAGAGGCATCCAGACCAGATGCCATCACCACCTCCTGTGGCAAGGAGTTCCACAGATTAACTACCCGCTGGGTAAAAAAAAGTACTTCCTTTTATCAGTTTTAACTCTCCCCACCCTCAGTTTTAGCAGATGCCCCCTGGTTCTGGTGTTGTGAGAGAGGGAAAAGAACATCCCTCTATCGACTCTGTCCCTCCCATGCATTATTTTGTATGTCTCAATCATGCAAACTTGCTATCTGCAAATTTACTTCTCTGCAAGGGGCAGAATGGTTGGAAAATTGAGGAGAGGGGGCAAACTTGCATCTTGCTCCGGGTGCAATGCCAGCTTTCCAAGTAATTGTGCCCCTCTCCCGGTAGGGACTACAGCATCACCCAAAAGTGTGGAGGGGGGAGAACCTGGCCCTTGAGGCCCCTCAGCAACTTGGCACCGCTAACGCAGAATCTGGGCATGCCCGAGACCTTGTAGCACTGGAGACCCCATTCCAAATGCTGCCCCCTTGATGCGCCAGCTTCTGCCCCTTCTGCTTCCTTGGCTGGAACAGGAAGAGAGGCCTGGAGTAGAAGAGGAAGTGTGAAGGAGAGGCTCTAATCCCGCCCCCTTTTTCCATAAGGCAAAATGTTTTACACACACGTGTGAGGAAGGGTTGGGAACCTCTCAACCCCCAAGGATTGTGGATCTGGCAGCCCCCCCTCCAGTTTTTTTTTTGAAGGCACCCACAGAGGCAAAGCAGGAGGAGCCCTCCCCCTCCCCCACCAGACAAGTCACTTTCCTTTCCTGCCTCTCGATTAGTGACCCATACACTGGAGATGAAAATAAAACGCCAATGTCTACTCAAACCCTCGGCCCCCAAATAATTGTAGGAGTCTGAAAGCAAACCTGACGTCCAAGATATCTAACTCAGCGGGGGCACCTCCCTGATCAGGAAAGTCTGCAGAGTTTGGGGCTCTTCAGTCTAGACAAAAAAGGCACCTGATGGGGAACATGATTGAGACATATAAAAGTCTGCGCATGGAATGGATACAGTCGATAGAGGGATGTTCTTTTCCCTCTCCCACAACACCAGAACCAGAGACCATGTAGAATTGAGCGCAGAATTTTTTGACCCAGTAATTAATCTGTGGAACTCCTTGCCACAGGAGATGGTGATGACATCTGGCCACCTTTTGATCCCTTTTGATCGGGCCGATTTCTAGAAGAAAAGTCAGTCTCAGGTGACAAGCCATGTCAGGTATGTGCAAATCCCCCCCCCCCCCGGTTTTAGAAGCAAGCTACCTCAGAATGTCAAGTGCAAGGGAGTGGCAACAGGATGCAGGCACCCTGGGGTCTCGTGTTCAACCTGAGGCATCTGGTGGGCTGCTGTGAGATGCAAGAAGCTGGCCTAGATGGGCCTTTGGCCTTGACCCAGCAGGGCTCTTCTGATGTTCTTGTGGGTCAGAAAGTACCATAAACCTCACCCTTGGGGGTGGGAATCAGCATGGGTTTCATGTGCATTGCATGTTCGCGATTGGCGTGGCTGTCCCTGTTCAAACAAGAACAAGGAAAGGCCGGGCAGAAATCCCGTCGATTCATTCTCAAATCCCTGGCAGGAAAGAGCCTGGAACTGAAACTGCTGCTGCCGGTCTGTGCTGTGGGCACTGGGCTGGACGGAGCGATGGCTGGACTCTGACTGGCAGCATCTGAGGGTCATTGTTTAGCAGTAGGGGAAAGGGCTTCTGGGACAAAGAATGCATTCCTTTGACTGCAGGAATAAGCTCCTTGAAACAGACATTCTGGCTCCATCTCCTAAGTGGCTCAGAGAAGACGACAATCTTGGGAGAGTGGGAAGAGGGGGAATCGTGCTTGAGCCTGCCCCAAGCAGGGGAACCCAAGCAGGGTACCACGACCCACCGAGGAGCAGGGAGGAAATATCACCCCCGTCCGTCCGCCCAGGCCACAGACACTCCCTGGCCCCTGTACTTTGAATCCCCAAAGCCCTTATCAAATATTTGCCGCTGGGAGAATCATTAACCCGCCTGGGCTTTATGAGTTGGGTGTCCCCGGGAGGCCGCCATGGAGCTGGGCCACTCTGCACGTTCCCTGGAGGCTGGCGGGGGGCCGCGCTGGAGGTGGCGCAAGGGGCACGCTGGGGGGCCAGGGGGGGGAGTTGCAGCGAAGGTGAGATCTAAGCTTTCCTTTCCAGTCAGCATCCCTCCCTCGTCCCTTTGGCTCATTCCCCATTTCCTGTTGGTGTTGTGGTTTCCTGTCCAGCTTTTTGCTGCCACCCCTAAGCTGGGGTGAAAGCTGTTTTCGGGGGGGGCAGAGCTCAGGTGATAGGTGCCGCTCCCCCTTTCAAGCCAGTTTAGCCTCACAACAACCCTGCCTATGCTGAGAGAGAGAGAGAGAGAGAGAGAAAGAAATTTGGGGTCTTGAGTGAGGCTCAGGACACAGGATTCCCTGCTGTCCAGCCTGGCCCCCTAACTAGCACATCGGGCCAGCTGGTTGTTCTGATGAACCCTGCACATGCTCAGAAACACTCTCCCCGCCAGGCGCAAGGAGGAGGAAAAGGTAGCGTTTGGTTAGCTTGGGGCGTGGGGCGGACTTCAAGCGAGAGAAAGGAGATATGAGATTTCCTGGTGGGTCAACAGGGGGGCTGCACTGTGCTGGATGTGCAACTCCTGTGGTCTGTGTGGCCATTTTTGGGATGTGTGTGGGTGTGGGTGGCTGCTCCCCCCCCCCCCGTGGCAACCGAGTCTGTAACTGCTGAGCTGGCCTGCCCAAGGGCTGGTTTTGGCTCTTTGACCAGGGCACAGAGATGTTGGCACTCTCTCTTCCATGCCCACAAACGCTCGAAGAGCAGGCAGACCACATTTATGGGGGTGAAAGGTCGGCTTTACAGCCCTATTCACACACCTTTGTGTGCCAGAAGGTTCCAGCAGCTGCCAAGGCGAATGCACCTGGGGCAATCTGTTTAACTACCGCAGTGCTGGCCCAGTGTTCTTCTGCGTTGGGGTGCACACGGGCAGCCTGCCACTTGATCCGACCCAGCCCAGTTTCGGTGGCCACAGAGCAGTATCTTCCACACCAGCATGGTCCTGCCATGCTTGACCTGCGCATGAGACACCTTTTCTGGGGATCGCCACTGCATTCCCTTTTGCAAAGGAAGCATCTTGCATCGCACGTTGCTTCCAACAAAGTCTGGCTCTCGGCCATCAAGCTTAGCATTGTCAAGCACTGACTGGCAGCAACTCGCCAACATGGGAAAACCGAGCCCTGAAATTGCATCCATTGTTGTTATCACCATTTTTGCACAGTCATGTTGTTGTTGTTGTTATTCAATTTTTGTACAGTGGTGTTGCTTTTGACGGTGTGTAACCACCTATCGTGGCTTACCTGAGCACCTAGGGTAGGTAGCTGTTTTTCGAATTTGATGTTGAGCACAATCCTAACCTGGAGTTAGGCAAGCACAGGGGACACCGTGAAGTATGTTTGGACCACTCTCGGAGGCAGAGAGACCGGAACACAGACGGGCGCCATCCTCCCTGACTTCAAGAGGGGTCCAAACGCCATTCCCTTGTATCTGGCATTCTGAGGTAAATTTCTGAGGTAAAATTCTGAGGTAAATATGAGGTACATAAAGCAAAGTCTGGCCAGCACAAGGGACACCATAAAGTCTGTTTGGACCACTCTGGGAGTCAGAGAGGCCAGCACACAGACATGTGCTATCCTCCCTGACTCCGAGACTAGTCCTAACATACTTTATGGTGTCCCTTGTGCCAGCCAAACTTGGCTGGCCTAACTCCAGGTTCGGATCGTGCTCCCAATCATGTCCCCACTTGGGCGCCTTTTTTTCTAGACCGAAGAGCCCCGAACATCCCTGTTGTTGATCCCTAAACCAGGGGAACCGACTGGGCTCAGTAACTCCGGCTATGGGCAAAGACCATCAAAGAACGCCCATCCTGAGGCCCACAACTCAAGAAGAGCTGCAGAAGGATTGCGCCAGCTGAAAGGACACTGTGGGTGTCTCCCCCCTCTCCAGACTAGGGGTGCTTCTCCGCTGTAACAGCAACTCCATGTGGAAGCAGCCACAGACCTTTCCCGTGGGGGGGGGGCTGTTATTTTGGATGGGCACTCAAGAAGTGGCAGAGGCTGGGATGGATTCTGTGGACAAGAGACCAGTTCAACAGCGGGGTGTGTAAGAACTTTGACCCCATCATCCCAGATCTGCCAGGGCTCTGCGCTAAGTGCGGGATGGAACATGGACATTGCTCCCCTTTGATTTGACCCATGTGTGATGCTCTTTCTCCAGCATTTGGGTTTTTTTTCCTCCAGGAGACAGGAGTTGATGATGCTGCGCCTCAGATCGCTGGGCCACCATCCCGTGTTGACCTCCAAAGAGAAGAAGGGAATGAAGCAGAAGAGAACGAGCAGAAGAGAAAAGTGCAGTGGTGACACTCTAGCCCACCACTCTCCTGCTCTCCTCTTCTGCTCCACCCCTCTTTTTTTTTTTTTTTTTGAAGGCAAGAGGAAGAGGAGAGGCAGCCCCTGGCAGGCCACCAGTACAGGGGAGGGGGGCAGAGTACTGGGCCATGAATTGTGACCGACACTGGTCACATGATCCCTGAATGGGTGGCGGTTGGATGACCCCTTCGGCGCCCGGAGAGAACCAGATCGAGGGCACACAACTATGACCTATGAATTGACAGCCAGTTCTCTGGCCGTATCCTGGCTGTCAGTTGTGTAGGGCACAAGTATGTCCCCCTCCTGCCCTCTCGCCACCATCGAGGAAGCGAGGGCTTCTGGGGACAGAGGAAGGGGTGCTGCATGGAGGGAGGAAACAGCTGCGGCTGTTTATGTGCATTTATGTGCAACATTTGCAATTCACAAACACTGGGGGGGCACCATCCTAACCTGGAGTGAGGCTGACATAGTTAGGCCAGGAAAGTGTGGCCGGCGCAAGGGACACTGTAAAGCATGTTTGGACCACTCTTGGAGTCAGGGAGGCCAACACACAGACGTGTACCATCCTCCTTGAGAGTGGTCCAGACACGCTTTACAGTGGCCCTTGTGCAGGCCAAACTTTGCTGGCCTAAACTGTGCAGGTCTAACTCCAGGTTAGGATTGCATCCTGGGTGTGATTGTCAGATCGCCAGGCTCCAATTCAAACCCCCGCCCCCCAAAAAAATTCACAATAAAATGCAGACCAAAACAGTGCTTAAGATTCCTTTGCCTTTTCTTCCAAGTGTAAAGACATCTCTTTATACTTTGGGGCAGTGGTGTCATTCAAATGATTTAGGAACAGGAACTCACTTTTGATTGGCACTTGTCGGGAATCCGGAACCAGCCACGGAGCCCGTTAGGATCCGGAATGCCCGTTCTGGTCTGTTCCCCCTGAATCAGTGGTGGCATTCAGGGGGTTCTCCCAGGTTCTATAGAACCGGTTATTAAATGACCAGGCCCCGCCCACTTGCTTACTTTGGCTGGCTTTGGGGATTTTTTGGCTCAGGCAATGACATTAGAGAACCGGTTGTTAATTTATTTGAATGCCACCACTGCCCTGAATGACATCACTGCTTTGGGGAGGGGGGGGGTCTGTTGTTCACAGATCATGCAGAAGCCCTCCCCCCCCAGCCCCCCTCCCAACTCCAGCCCTGCCCACTCCAGATAAGGCAGAGAAAATGATCTGTGTGAAACAGAAATGCCACCAGTCAGGGTTGACAGTACTGCATTCAACTGTCCGAGGGCCAGACTCTTCCTGTGGCAACTTTCCACACTTACATTGAAGTCCTCCGACTCCTTCAGTGCACGCAAAGTTCAGGGAAACCGCCTTGCGCAACCACACAACCGCATAGCGTTGGTGTACGATGGACCGAGAAAAACCTGCACATGTTTTTGAGCAGTAGTTAAAAGTGAGCAGTTTTCAGGCTGCAATCCTAGACACACTTACCTGGATGTGACATACCTGGGGATTGACCTCAGTGGGACTTACTTCTGAGAAGGCCTGCACAGGTTTGCGCCGCAGATTTCTGCATGCACATTTTTGAATTGTCTTTTTCCACCTCTCCTTTCTTTTGCACACCTTAGATGATGTACGTTTCAGTATTTAGGACGGTATACTTTCCTAGACAGGAGCATTTTCCAGCAACCCCCCACAAATAATGTATTTTCCTGTCTTCTTGCCTAGAAAATGTGTCCTTGACATTCTTTGATTTAAAGGAAAACACACACACTCCAAATTCCTAAGAGTTTTTCCACTGGGATCCGGCCAAAAATGGCAGAGCTTTTTCCTGTTTCGCAGTATGCGGTTCTTCAGGCCTTTGTGATGTTGTGTGTTCATCCCAGGCAGTCTGGTCTTCAAAGGACAGCCGAGTTTATTCAGGGGAGGGGGGAAGAGAAATGACTTCTCCGCTTGTCACCATTTCAAACGCTTCACATTTGATTTTGATCTACTTTAATGTAAACACACACACACAAACCACCCTTACACCTTTGAACCTGTATTTTACAGGTTCAAATACACAACCTGTATTTTATTGTAAACAGAGAAAAAAATACTGATAACAATATGTCGTAGTGATAGATAGATAGATAGATAGATAGATAGATAGATAGATAGATAGATA
>JAJKFI010039913.1:0-13867 GCA_029204185.1 Lerista edwardsae | reverse complement strand
GTTCCATCTACTGGAGAGTAGATGACACCACTGGATACGAGCCCCCCTGCCATCTGAAGCTTTGCCCTTGAGTCGGGGAGACACACACACACACACACACACACACACACACACAGACACACAGAGTAAGGGGAGCTCTGGTGTCACCCCTTTCCTTCTCCGTCCCCCAACAGAGAGTTCTGGTTCACTTCCGAAGTGCCCATCTGGCTCGACTACCATGGCAAGCACGTGACGGTCGACCAGGTAGTGAGTAGGGCGCACTGCGGAGCCTCCAGCTTTAGGCGCAGTCTGCCTCTGAATGCCAGGAGGGCAGCGGGGGGGGGGTTATTCCTCCCTGCCCTGATTGTGGGCTTCTCAGGGCTGCTTGGGAAATGGGGCGCTGGACCCTTGGCCCAGCCCAGCAGGCCCCTCGAGGGTCCTTGTGCAGCTTTCAGCTTCGCGGAACAGCACCCCCTGCCCTCTGCGGTGGGTCTGTCCTGCTTCACTGGCTCAACCAGGTGCCGCTGTGTCATGGCAGGGGCCTTTGTCGTTCCTTTCCTCCCCCTTTGCCTGGCCCCGATCCGCTTGGCCCCTTGTGTGTGGGGAAGGGGAGGAGATCGCGCCCTGGGGAGTGTGGGGGGCTGTTCTCCCGCACTAGCAAGGTCTCTGGCGCCCCTGTGGGCAGCCCCCAGGACCCACTGCCCCATCCCCTCCCATTCTGTCCTTAGGGCACCTTTGCCGGCATCCTGATTGGCCTGGCCCAGCTGAACTGCTCGGAACTCAAGCTGAAGAGGCTCTGCTGCCGACACGGGTGAGAGCTGCGGCCGAACGCCTCTTGGGCGCCGGGTGAAAAAATGCAAGCTCTGGATTGCCCATGGGCTTACGTAGTGGTGTGAGGATCGTGAGTGAGAGAGGGGTGTGTGTGTGTGTGTGTGTGTTTGGATCGTGCAGCCAGCTTCTGGGGGGGCTGCTTGCGTGCACAGATGTGTCTTACTGGGGACCTCCCTGACCTGTGCGTGTTCCCTCTCCGCTCTCCAGGCTGCTGGGCGTGGAGAAGGTGCTGAGCTACGCCCTGACGGAATGGCTGACGGACATCCGCAAGAACCAGCTGCCAGGGATCCTGGGGGGCGTGGGCCCCATGCACTCGGTCGTCCAGCTCTATAAGCGGCTCGGGGGGGCATGTACAGGATCATCTGGTCTGGGGGCGGGGTGCAGTGAGGAGGGGAGACGAGCCCCTCCCACTCATAGGAGGCGGAGCTTGCCCGCCTTCCTTCTGAACCCTCCCTTCTCGTCCTGCCGCAGTCCACGGCCTGCGCGACCTCTTCTGGCTGCCCATCGAGCAGTACCGCAAGGACGGGCGCATCATCCGCGGCCTGCAGCGCGGCGCGGCCTCCTTCGGCACCACCACCGCTGCCCTGGAGCTCAGCAACCGCCTGGTGCAGGCCATCCAGGTGGGTCTCAATGGGGTGGGGGGCTTGCAGGCCCCCGGAGAGAGCTGCTGCCGGTCAGTGCTGGGATCTGCAGACCAGTGGGCTGACTCAGTATGGCAGCATCACCCACCGCCCCTCCTCTCCCGTTCCAGGCCACCGCAGAGACGATCTACGACATTCTCTCCCCCACGGCTCCCCCCATGACCCGGGCTCTTCTGGACAGGAAGCACACCCACAAGCAGAGGCGGGGCCAGCAGCCGGCGGACCTGCGCGAGGGCGTGGCCAAGGCCTACGACACCGTGCGCGAGGTGAGGCTTTTCCCCCCGCCAAGCCCGTCGGGGGTACCAGGCTGTCATGGGAATGGCGGAAGTCCTGCGGGGGGGGGAAGAGGGGAAAGGTCTTGATAACTGGGAACAGAGATCTTGAACTGGGGACACCTTTTTAAAGTGGTGTCGTCCTCATATTTAGCAGTTGGGCTGGGAGCAAGCATGTCTTTCGACCCCGGAGATTTTCTAGACATTAAAATAGACGACTTTTCCAATTAGAAATCATGCTGTGCTGGCGTCTGCCGACACTAGATCGATCACCTGCACATCATCTACCTGGCACACTTTGAAAGCATTTTTAATTGATAAAAATGAGAACTTGGAATGGGGAATGTAGACTAAAAACACACAAGATCGCAATTTGCTGTTTCAATCAAGCAATTTTTTTTGGTTGGGGGGGGAATATTGCCAAAAAACCCACACCCGTTTATAAGTTTTGCAAACGGCTTTGTGAACTGTTTTGTTGGTTGCAAAAGCAGTATATGTGCCCACAGCAAGAGGAGATGATTATGACGATTAATATTAATATATATATTTGGAAACATTTATTGGCATTACACTTACAAACAAAAGATAAGTACAAGTAAAAAAAAATTCGGCTATGGGGTAAATGAGATGGTTTAAGCTTTGGGTTTAGACTTGGATACTGCAAATAAAAATTCCGCCACCAAATAAGTAATGTCTGTCGAATAATCACTAAGAAGTATAACGAGGATCAGTAAAAGAAGCAGAGGGAAGAGAGAAAGGGTTACTAAAAATATTAATATTAATAATCATATTGTCAGTCAATCGTATTAATAATCAATCAACATCATATTCTCTTGCTGTGCAGCACCTATATTGCTGTTACGGCAAAAAATAGTCCCCAAAGCGGTTTGCGAACCTCTCGGTCGTCGCCTCTCAGGGTGCCGCCCCCTCCTCTGGCTCCGCTAACCCCGGTTCACCGACACGCGGCTCTTGTCCCCGCCCCCCTGCAAGGCGTCATCGACACAGCCCAGGCCATCTGCGATGTGGCGACCCGCGGCCACGAGCAAAAGGGCATCACGGGGGCCGTGGGCGGTGTCCTGCGGCAGATCCCGCCCACCGTGGTCAAGCCCCTCGTGGCCTCCGAGGCGACCTCCAACCTCCTGGGCGGCATGCGCAACCAGATCAAGCCTGACACCGGCAAGGAGGAGTCCCTGAAGTGGTGGTCGGAAGACGCCCAGGAGTGACCAGCGGCCGCCACGCCCCGTGGACCCTGACCAGGCGAGCGGCGGTTCCTCGACCCCTGCTGGGACGCTGTTACGCAGCCACCAAAAGACGCCACCTCCCTCCCGCTTTTTTCAATCTTGCTACAGAAAGACCTTTGAAAGCTGTGTGGGGGGGAGCATCTGCAATTGCCCAGCGCCTAAGCAGCGGCTAACCCCAGATGCCACCGGCAGAACTGGCCTCCTGGGAGCAGCGCCACCCCATCTCCCTCTCCTCCTCGCCCTGCCCTTATTTTTGTACTCTTGGGGTGAACTTCCGCCATCTCTTTGACGCATGATCAGCTAACGCTGCTCCCCCTTCCCTCAGTATTTGCGGTGTGGTGGGAGGGGGGAGAGAATCCGAGCATTAAAAGGACATGACTTGTTTTCAGCTCCCGGTTCTGGTTTGGGTGTTGCTAGGCGGAGGGCGTGCACCCCTTTCACGACTGCTGTGGCTTTATCCAGCATTGCGGGGGGGGGGGTTGTCGTGTTTGTGATGTGTCAAGTGCTGTACAGAACGAGGGACTTGAATTTCACTGCACCAGTGGTTCCCAATGTTTTTTAGCATCGGGGACCCCCTTGGGGAAAAAAATTTCACTTTGCTGGCCGCTCAAGTCTCTGCAGCTATCATGGCAGTTGGATAGCAGTGCTTCCCCCCCCCAAAAAAAAAACAGCAGGTTGTTTAACCCTTGATGCACATACAGTGGTGTCATTCAAACGATTTAGGAACAGGAACTCACTTTTGATTGGCACTTGTTGGGAACCCGGAACCAGCCCGTTAGGATCCGGGACGCCCATTCTGGTCCATTCCCCCTGAATGACATCACTGCCTTCGCCCCCCTAGGAATCAGGAGTCGCCCCCTTTAACCCTCTGAGTGCCGGCCAACCAAGAAGAAAAGCTCTTTGCAGAGGAATGGGGAGGGGGGAGGAGGGAGAGTGAAGTGGGCGGAGTCAGCCCTAATTTTAACAGGCGGAACTGAGTTCCCCCGCGTTCCCCCTGCATGACATCACTGCACATAACCCTAATCTGTATTGTCAGTTTCTGGTCAATCCCAGACCCCCACAGGGTTGGGAACCACAGTGCTACAGAATGTTCATGGGCATTTGGACCCTCACCCCCAAAACACAGGCCCCAATGTACTTTTTTTGGGGGGGGGCGGAGAGGCAGGGGGTGGAATCCAAACCGCAACATTGGCGTCACTCGTTTGCAAACTGCTTTTAAACCTTAAGAGCTGCAAACCAGGGCGGTCAGGATTTTGGTTCGCTTTGATGTTAAATAGGGAAAAGTGGGGGGGCGCTTGGTGGGCACCCAGACGAGCTTGGGCGGGGCTGCTGTTCTGAGCAAGCGGAGTTCTGTGCCTGCAGGGCTTCTTTCAGCCAGTAGGGGGCAGCTTGGTGCATTTTGAGTGCCTGCAGTCTGCTGCTTGGCCAGGGCTGAGAAGAGAAGAAGCTTCTGGTCTCTTGTCATGCAGTGCGGGAAAGGAGGCGCGCCTTTCAGAAGGCCCCTTTCAGGCTTCATCCAGCTTGCTCTAAGCTCTTAATCCAGGCGCAGGCTTGGTTTTTGTCTGTCATCCTCTGCCGCTTCCTCTTGCTTAAGGGGGCCTCCCTCCTCTGCCTTCTGCTTAAGAACATAAGAAGAGCCCTGCCGGATCAGGCCAAAGGCCCACCTAGTCCAGCTTCCTGTATCTCACAGTGGCCCACCCGGTGCCCCAGGGAAGCATGAGACAACAAGATGCCTGCATCCTGTGGCCATTCCCTTGCATCTAGCATTCTAAGGTAAAATTCTGAGGTAACAAAACAGAATTTGCTATCCTATGAACGTAAGAAGAGCCCTGCCAGATCAGGCCAAAGGCCCACCTAGTCCAGCTTCCTGAATCTCACAGCGACCCACCAGGTGCCCCAGGGAGCACATGAGACCACAAGACGCCTGCATCCTGTGGCCACTCCCTTGCACCCGGCACTCTGAAGTAGCCCACCACCAATGTAAGGAGGTTGCACAATCCATCATGGCCCATAGCCAGTGGTGGCATTCAAATAAATTAACAACCGGTTCTCTAATGTCATTGCCTGAGCCAAAAAACCCCCAAAGCCAGCCAAAGTAAGTGAGTGGGCGGGGCCTGGCCATTTAATAACCTGGGAGAACCCCCTGAATGACACCACTGCCCATAGCCCATGACGGACTTTTCTTCCAGAAATCTGTTCAATTCCCTTTTAAAGGCATCCAGACCAGATGCCATCACCACCTCCTGTGGCAAAGAGTTCCACAGATTAACTATCTTGCAACGCTTTCTTGTCAGTAGGTTGTAGCATGTCAACAGTTGTCACCACAGCCCTGTCTGCATATGAGTGCGATCGCCCATGTCCTGAATGTCTTCCCTGGGACGTCCTTGAGCTCTAGTGCACTTGAGAAGCAGGATTCTCAACCCTCTCTGGCCAGCTGCTCTGAGTAGGGCTTCCTCCCTCCCCCCACAAGCAGTGTTTCTCAAACTGTGGGTCGGGACCTGATTGTCAGGCCGGGTTACGGAAAGCTGGGGGCCGCCCTCTTGAACACTTGCAGACCTGACTCTTGCTCTAGTCCTTTTGGGAGAACAGTTTGAAGTTTTGAAGTGAGGTGGGAGAGTGAGAACCGATACCCACCAGGTAATTAATCTGTGGAACTCCTTGCCACAGGAGGCGGTGATGGCATCTGGCCTTAGGTGCCTTTTAAAAGGGGGTTGGACAGATTTCGGGAGGAAAAGTCCTTTGCAGGCTACAGGCCATGATGGGTAGTGCAACCATACTTTAGAAGTAGGCTTTCTCAGAATGCCAGGTGCAAGGGAGTGGCAACAGAATGCAGGTATCTAGTTCTCCTGTGTGCACCTTGAGGCATTTGGTGGGCCACTGAGAGATACAGGAAGCTGGACTAGACAGGCCTTTGGCCTGATCTAGTGGGGTTCTTCTTACATGATTTCTTTTTTTAACTTTGTTTTTAGTTTAGTGCTTTGACGTAACATTTTGTCCTAATCTTGCGCTCTGTCAAGGATGTGCAATTCCTGCCGTCCAAGAATACCGGGGAGGGGAGTCGCTGCTTCCGCACCCCATCCTTCTTGTGCTCTGTGTGCCGAGAAGCGCCGGTGGGGTTTCCGGGGGCTCCTTCCGCCTCTGAGCTGCGGGTCTGGCTGGAGAAGGGGGCCCCCGCAGCCGGAGTGCCCCCGCTTGAGGCGGGACTCGGCCGGGGCAGCATCTCTGCCTAGGAGCCCGGAAGCCCCCTGCCCCGAGAGCTGTGCAAGGGACCGGGCTGGCCGAACCGAGGGCAGGAGTGGCGAGAGCCTGCGTGGTGTGAATGGAGGCGGGGCCTGGGCTCCAAGGCCGGCCTCGATTGGCTGCAAGCAAGGGGCACCTGGCAGTTGGGCTGCAGCGGGCTCGGGAAGCAGGGGAGCCAAGCCTGCCTGCCCCTTCCTCCATTCTGCCTGCCTTCTCCTCTGTCCTCGGCAGGTCCTATGGCTGCCCCTTGCTGCAGATGGGGGTCATCAGCTTGCAGCTGGCCCCCGTGCGGTAGAGTTCGCGGCATGAGGGGCAGCGCAGCCCTCAGCCCCCACATCCTTGGGGCGACTCTTCCTCCGCCTCCAAAGGCAAGCCGGTCTCAGGGCTGGGCGGGGCTCCCCTCATGCTCCCGGGCTGCCCGGCCGAGGCTGGCCCGGACGGTCTCGATGAGGTGCCGCAGGCCGATCAGGTAGCCGTCCTCGTGGTTGCCCCGGGCCCAGGCCGCGTCGTGGTGCAGGGCGAGGTGCGCCGGGGCGGGCAGCGTCTTGCCGAAGTCGATCATCCAGACGCTGGCCTGGCCTCTCCGGTCGTGGAGGAAGAGCAGCGAGCTGCCGATCACCTGGTCGGGGAAGGGAAGTTAGGGGCTGGCTGGCTGACGGAGGCAGCGAAGGGGGGCAAGGGGGGAGCGGCCCAGCACTGGCCAGGGCTTTCCTTGGGGGCCTGAAGAAGGCCGATTCTCGAAGGGCCGCACACATGTGCTCCAGGCGCAGCAGGTAGGTCCTCTGCAAGGAAAACGGGATGCGGCGAAGGAGCCGGGCGGGGGGAAGGCCAAGACCACCCGCTGGCAAAACACCCCGACTTCTGGTCACCCCTCCTGGGGTCGACAGTGGCAGAACTCTGGCATTACCAGCGACGGTGTGTAGGCCCCGGGGAGCTCCGGGGCAGGGGCGCTCAAGCAGCCACAAGTGCCTGTGTTTGGCCTGGGAACCAGGGTTGCGGCCCTCTTCCCTTGCAGCAAGGGCTTGCGCCACCCATCCATGGGGCACCTTTTTCCACTGGGGAGAAACCGGCACCCCCCAAATTGTGGATGCCCCCCTCCCCCAATGAGCAGTGCAGCAGCCCCTTACTTACCAGGACCCCCAGGTCGCCTTTGGTGAAGGCCAGGAAAATGTCGACGATTTGCTCCTTGGTCCGGGTCTGCTTGAAGTCCTTCTGCACGGCTCCCCCCTCAATCTGTGGAGAAAGTGGCGGGGGGGGGGGAGAGAAGGCAAAATATGTCCAACGTCTCAGCCCCAGAGGGAAAAACCTGAGAGCTTCATTCTGCTACTGGAATGAGAAAAGAAGTTTCCTTTTCTAAAGGGCTCATGATTGGGCCGGGGAAGGGGGGGAAGAGACACCAGTTGCTGTAAAGGACACTATGCTGGGGGGGGAAGAGGGACTGTCCCCCCCATCAGCTCAGCACTGGAGCTGCCCCTGGGCCCAGTGAAGGGAGTAAGGCAGCGGGTGATAGAGTCACACCTGCAAAAGCCAGATCTCTGCCCCAAGGCGTTTACAGTCTCGCTTGAGATGGGTGTCCCCTGGTTCTAGTGTTGTGAAAGAGGGAAAAGAACATGGGCCAGGCACTGTCTATGCCCCCCACTGCACTGGACACGGGTCCCCCCCTCCCCGTTTCCCGGCCGCTTCTCCCCCACTCACCGTGACGCCCTCGATCCGGAAGCCCAGCAGGGCGCTGGAGCTGATGGTCTCCCGCCACTGCATGTAGCGGGGCTTGGTGACGGTGCCCGTCCCGTGTTCCTCGGCCGTGGGGGCCAAGGGGTCCACCTTCACCATCTTCTGGTACAAGTCCTGCCGGGGCTTCTGCCGCTGTTGGGCTTGGCAGAGCTCGTCCTCCAGGTAGGTTCTGGCCACAAGGGGAGAGCGATGCGGCAGTCACGGCAAGGGGGGGGCAGGCAGGGACAGGTGATTTGGGCTCAGTCATTTCCCTTCCCCCCAGCTGTCCCCGGGGAAATGGCTACCCCTAGAGCAGGGGGCGCAATGAGCTCTCGCACTCGGCCCTGCAGCCCCTAGTGAATGTAAACCCTCTGTTCCGGGGCCCAGAAAGGAGATGCTCTCACCTGGTGCCCATCTTACAGTCCATGATGCTGGGCGTGTCGAGGCCACGTAGCAGGTCGTCCATCTGGATGTAGCGCTCCCCGCCCACCTCCACCATGCCGTGGTAGGTGGGCACAAAGGGGCGCAGCACGTCCGCCATCAGCTCCGCCAGGCAGGCGTCTTCCACTGCGCTGAACTTCTTCAGGATGTGGCCCCCTTCGCTGGGCTTGAAGTTCCCTAAGGAGGGAGTCTCCCGTCAGCCGAATTGGGTGTGTTTGAAATGGGACGCAAATCGGTCCCCTGCACGGCGTAGCTAAAGAAGGGCAAGAGGGGTGCAATTGCACCGGGCAACAAGCTTTAAGGGGGCACCAAGCTGAGCTGGACACTAGTGGCCAAAATGGTGAAAACCTTGGCCTGTTTGAATAATACCATCCTGTTCCCTATCATTGGAAAGGTCATTTAATGCAGAACGCAATGAAACAAACCAGGGTGGAATATCTTCGTTCCATCAAAAGTTATAGCCAAGGAAATGAAAATGCAACTATGACATCACTTCCTGTTGTGATGTCACTTCTGGGGCATCATTTTGCCCTCTGCACTGGGCGATGCTCCCATGAGCTACCCCAGTGTAGCTAGTCACTAAGAGATGGCCTCACCCCTGACTTGGTCTTAGGGCAAACCAGTCCCTCTTGGCCCCACCTGTAAAATGGGCACAAAAATACTTGCATTCCCAAACATTTTAGCACCAGGATCCAATTTTTAAAATGGCAATCTGTGGTGATCCACTAGGCAAAAGAAGCATCTAATTGTTATTGTAACAACAATGTCCCCCACTCTCTGCCAGCACTCAGACCCCCCCCCCACACCTGCTTCCCCCCTCCCCACACTGCTCCTTGGGGTACCTTCATGGCCAGCCAGCTGCACCCAGGAGCTCCGTCTCCGCACAGACCAGTGCACCATCGTGAAAAAAGTCTTCCAGGACTTGGTCTACAAAAGAAGCCAAGAGGCGGTGTTGCAAGCCAGGCACCCGGCTTGGCTACTACCCTCGCGGTTTCTGGGACCGACCCCGGAGACTTAGGAGGCCGGGTTTGGTGAAACAACATGACTGCCAAAGTTTGAAAAGTGGTGGGGGTAAGGGGAGAGAAATCTGGTATTGGGGCAGGGCTTGGCAGTTGAGGGGCGGCACCAATGATAAAAGGGGAGGAGCCAAGGGGAAAAGGGTGGGGCTTACTTTCTGCTGCTCATCTGAACTGAATAAAGAAGCTAATATCTGGAGGAACATAAGGAGAACCCTTCTGGATCAGGCCACGTCCCACCTAGTCCTGCTTCTTGTATCTCAGGGAGCCCTCAAGACAAGATCCCCGCATCCTGTTGCCACTCCCTTGCCCCTGGCATTCTGAGCTGGCCTATTTCTAAAACCAGGATGTTGCGCGTGCCCACTACAGCTTGCAACCTGGCAGGGGCTTTATTTGAAAAGCCACATCCTGTGGCAAGGAGTTCCACCGGTGAACGACTGGCTGGTTGCTGCAGGGCATGGTCCTTATGGGGAAAATGGCAACTTGGTGTGCAAATTTCTTAACTGCACGTTTATGTTATGTACGCATGGGTGCATGTGTACACGCACGCACACACAGAGAGAACCCAGGCAAGTCATGACTTTGGAAAGCGAAAGGCAGGCCTGTCTCGGTTCATTGTAGTTCTCTCCCCCCGCCCCAGTGATTTTCCACCCACAGTTCATTCAACGTGCTTGTGCAACCGCATCGAAGGAAGCCGCAGGGGGAGGTGTTGAAAAGAGGAAGGAGGCCAGGAGGAAGCTGCGGGGGGGGGGGTTGCCCTGCAAGTTACAAGTGAGGCTGCAACGTCACCCTACCAGCTCTGCAAAGGGACACCCCTGGCTGGCGCACGTGCTTGCCTGCACACAACAGGCGCATGGAAACCCCCCCCCCCCGGGCTGGAAATGGATCCAACCACGGACCCTTGGCCTGTCCTCCAGGTGCACCGTTCCTGGGTGGAATGGCGTCGAGCCGCCCCAGCTGCTACTTTTTTACCCAAAGAGGTCGTGAATCTGTGGAACTCCTTGCCACGGGAGGTGGTGGTGGTGGCACCTGGCCTAGGTGCCTCGAAAAGGGGATCGGACAGGTTTCTGGACCAGGTGGGAATAAAGAAGGAATTCCTTTGCAGAACTGAGAAGTCCTATTTCATGAGATCCTCAGAAGAGTCCTGCTAGATCAGGCCAAAGGCCCATCTAGTCCAGCTTCCTGTATCTCACAGTGGCCCACCAGAAGCCTCATGGAGCACACAAGACCATAAGAGGCCTGCATCCTGTGGCCACATTTACCTCAGAATTTTACCTCAGACATTTACATCCTTGTATCTGGCATTCTGAGGTAAATGTCTGAGGAAAACTTCTGAGGTAAATAAAACAGAATTTGCTGTTCTGAGGACATAAGAAGAGCCCTGCTGGATCAGGCCAAAGGCCCATCTAGTCCTGTATCTCACAGAGGCCCACCAGCATAGCAATTAACCGCAGGGCCATTTGATCGCTACGCCACAGCTGGTCTGGACCGAACGGCAAGGAGGAAACACTCTGCACATGTACAGAGGCCTGCCAGGGGGAACATCCCGTGTCCTTCGGCTACACGCTGGCACTGAAAACCATTTCTGGTTTATATATAGTGGCTTGTAGTTTCTGGTTACTTCTCTAGTGTCTGGTTAGTGTCTAGTATGGTCTGGGACGGGGGGGAGGTCCATGATGGGGTTGAGACAACAAGCTCTCGCACCGGGTGGGGCAAACCCTAGTGACGCTTCTGGTCTCGGCTACGCGCAGCCCCCCCCGCTCCGCGACCCCGTCCCCTCTCACCTTGCGCAGGACCCGCGGTTTGCCCGGCAGCCTCTTCTCCTCCGGCTCGCTGAAGACCTCGTCCGACTCTGGGGAGGACCCGGCCAGCGAAGAGCAGGTGGACGAGCTGGAGACAGAGCAGGCAGGGGGGAAGCCGGAGCCCTGGGGGGTGGCAGGCGGGTGGGGCGGAGGGGACGCGGTGGACTCCCCCTGGGCAGTGTCGCCGGAAGACGTGGCCGGCAGGCTTGGTAGGCCGTTGCGCTGGGAAACGCCCAAAGGAGTGGGCACCTACGGCCGAGGGGTCCGCATCGGGCACCTTCTGTGCCAGACCCAAGGCCTCCTGCTGCTCTGGCTCGGGGGCGGAAGGAGGCCCCCACTCCAGCAGGCTGCCACCTTCCATGGCAAGGGACGCCCGTCTGTCTCTGTGTTGGGGAGCAGCTCTAAGAACCCCTCAGGCCCATTGCACGGACCCCGTTGTCTGGGCTGGAGACAACGAGCGCCGAAGAGTGTCGAAGAGCGCCGAAGAGCAGGGCTACTGTGCTGCCCACCCCCAGACGCAGGTTATGGCTGCAGCTGACGTTCCCTGCAAGAAATTGGGGGGGCTTTACTTGAGGAGGGGCCCTTCCTGCATCGGCCGCCCCCCCTTGATGGGGACCACACGGCCAGCCGAAGCAACTCAGAATGACCAACGCTGGCCAACTGGCTCGAGCGAGGCCCGGATTTCCGTCCTCCCTGCATTTTGCAATCTATTTCCCCCCATTATAGCAATTTGTGCCCCCTAATTCCCCGCCCTGCTCCCCAAAATCATTGGGATAAAATAGTCCCAACTTCATACACACATATCCATAGAATGCGCCCCCTGGGAGTCAAACACCCCATGCAGGTCAACGGGGCGGGGTGTGTGTGTTATCCCCCTGGCGTCAGAATCGGCAGCCCCAGCTGTGACCCAGCCCCAGTGGAAACTCTTGCGGCGACGCCCACATTCGCCCACTGTGCACAAGCGCATCAGATCAACCAGATTAGGAAGTCAGAGTCTGGGCCACCCCCTGGAGGGGGGGCAGGTGCCCCCTGGGGTCGGAAGCTCCACGATCTTTTGCCCAGCCCTACCTGGAGGGGGGCGCTGTCCGGGAGCAAGGCTCCACCAAGTGACAGCCCCTTCCCCACCCCACTTTTAAAGATGTGTGGTGGGGGCAGGGCTCAAGTTGTAGGGCTGGGTGGGAGATCTTCATGCAAACCATTCAACCCCCCATTTGGCCTGATTTGGCCAAATTAACCCCCCTCCTCTAAAACCAGGATCTAAAGTGGGGGAAACACGTGTGGGGCTGGAAGGGTGGCCGGGCTCTGAAGCTCCACACGCAGAGGGGCACTGCCCATCTATGGGTCTAATTTTTGCTTAAAATAAATAGAGAGGTGGATTACGACCCCAGCCCCCTCCCCTTGCCTTCCAAGAACCCCCCCTCTCCCTCTCCCCCATCGGTGGGTGGGGGGACAGGGGACAGCGCGCGGGTGGTGAAAGAGGCACCCTCTGCACATGCTCAGAGGCGCTCTCGGCACGGTCATCCCGGCCCGGAGAAACTGATGCCCGGCTCACCTGAAAGTCGGTTCCTTGTGGCTAGGGCCGAAACGATGTGACTCCCCCACGCCCCCAGGGGAGAAAGGGGTGGTGGGTGCGCACCCGGACTCCAAATTGCCCCCTCCCACATCCAGAATGCCCGAAATCTCATCTCCGAGATAAGGCTGCGCATTGGGGGGGGGAAGGCGGAGCCCCCTTCCCGTTACTTTTGTGCCAAGTCGAATTGGGGGCTCGCTCCACCCCGTTGCGCCCCCCCGCAGATAATTCGGAGCCTGTTGAATCCCAGTCTTCCCCCCCTCTAACCACTAGCCGCTCTTGCCCTTCCCCTCTGTCCTGCTCCTTTCGCAGGGCCCCCCTCCCACGCCCCCCCTCCCCGAGCTAGAGAGCCCAGTTCCGAGCTAGGGGGGACCCGGCGATGCGCGCCTCATCCCGGTCCCGCGTCTCTAGGGCTGCGAGGCACGGAAAGGCGGGGACACAGCGAAGGGTGGCGGGGCAGGCAGCTGACGAAGCGCCCCCCCCGAAAAGCGAGGTCTCGTGCTGCCCTCTGCTGGCCACCGGCGGGAATGACCGTCGGAAACGGGTTGCAGGCGGCGGCCGAGTCAAGGTGGATCGTGGCGTCGAGGAGGGGCCGTGACGTGAGCGCCTTGGGCATGTGCAGAGTGCTGCGGGCGGGTCTCTCTCTTTCTCTCCCCGCCCCCCGATTCTTCCGGATTAACAAGATAGGCGGCGAAGTTAAGAGGCGTCTTTGAAACTTGTTAATGTGGAAAGAGTCCCAGTTTGGGGGTCGGGCAAAAGGGGCGGGGGGGGGGAGGGTTAGGAAATGCCGCCTGGTGTGGAGGACGAAGGCAGCGAGAAGGATTTCTCCTAGAACCGGAGAGGAAGGCTGGCAGCGGCCCTTCTTCTTCACACAGCACGTGGAACTCCTTGCGACAAGACTCGGTTGGGCGGCCTGAAAAGGGGGATGAGACGAGGCCGTGGAGGAGAGATCAACATATCGTGAGGGCCGAGTGGAACCTCCTTAGCAAGGGGCAGTGTACCTCGGTATGCCAGTGTGCAACGGTGGCAGAGGGGGACGTTTCCCTCACCCCTTTCAGACACAGGGGGCATCTGGTGGGCCACTCTCTCTCTCTCTCTCTCTCTCTCTCTCTCTCTCTCTCTCT
>JAJKFI010039912.1:0-19532 GCA_029204185.1 Lerista edwardsae | reverse complement strand
GGAGCGCCGTCTGGCCGTTGCAGGCATTGAGAGAGTGGCGGGGAAGGGGGGGCGTCGGAGGCGTGAAATGCACTTGGGTCAGGCACAGCTTAGAGGGGTCTCGCACAGCTTGAGAGCCGGGATATGGTCCTGGTTTAGGAGTGCAGCACAGATCGGGCAGGGGCTTTGAACCCGGGACGTTTTGTGGGCAGTTCCTGGCAGCCTCTCCAGATATCGGCAGAAAGGCCCTCTTCTTCCCCCCTACTCCTGCCGCTTCTAGCCCTGGACAGCTGCATCTGGGCAGCAGATGAGATGCTAAATTTGGGCATCTGGCTCCATCTGCCTGCAATGTGGGTGACAAGGGGTGAAGAAGGAAGCTTGAGGCCAACAAGGCCCCGGAGAGTGGGCAAGGCTGGGCTGGGTTAGTGCAGGGTTATTCAAACTGGACCGGGACCCACTCGGCGGGTCGTGACCTGGTGCCGGGTGGGTCGCGGGAAGCTGGGAGCAGCCATCTTGGAAACGGCAGACCAGATTCTTGTTCAATTCCTTTTGCGAGTGTCCAGTTTGAATCTACAACTGAGGGTTTTTAAATTTAAATTTTCTTTTTAGTTCAGTGTTTTGACCTCATATTTTGTCCCAAATGTTGCTTTCTGCCAGGGATGTTCCGTGATTGTACCATTGCTGCAGTCGTTACACCGAGCAAGAGGTGCTGCCACTGTAACTCCCCGCCACAACATTGCTCCCGGGTTAATGACATCACATCACACATCAGAGTGCCGTTCTAGAACGTGGGTCCCGTTCTAAAGCGTTTTGAGTGCCACTGGGCTGGTGGCTTCTGCAAGGGGGCCGGGCAGTGCTGTGTGAAAATGAAACGCAGTTGGGGATTCCCTGCCTGGGAGTTGCCAAAGCAGTCGGGCTGGCCTGGCTCTGCTGCAAGAGTGCAGAAGACAAGCAGAAACATGAGCCTTGCGGCTTGGCCGGGGCATCAGTCGGTGTCCTGCATTCCAGACAAACCAGTCTCCAGCCAGCCTTGGCTTTTGGGACTCGGAGCAAAGTTCCTTCCTTTCTGTCCCCTTTGGACAGAAAGACAGGGCCTTGGGCTCATTCCCCACATACAGGCAGGCTGTCAGCTCTGCTCTGCGGTGTGTACCTGTAAAGGTAAAGGTTTCCCCACGACCGGATGGTCTAGTTGTGACCAACTGTAGGGGGCGGTGCTCATCTCCGTTCCAAAGCCTGTAGAGCTGGCGTTTTGTCTGAGGACAAGCTTCCGTGGTCTTCTGGCCAGCATGACTCTACGCCGTAGCGCACAGAACACCGTTCCCTTCCCCCCCGAAGTGGTCCCTATTTGTCTTCTAGAATTTAGGTGCTTTCAGACTGCTAGGTTGGCAGGAGCTAGGACAGGCAATGGGAGCTCACTCTGCCACGCAGTCTTGAACTCCCAGCCTTCCGGGTGGAAAGCCCAGTGGCAGCAGTTTAACCTGCTGCGCCACTACGTCCCTATTCAGACCCAGCAGACGCCCATATGGGTCACAGCGAAAAGAGCAAGAGGAACCCTTACTTGTTCTGTTGAGGCGATGATTCCGAAACCCAGACCGTTCCAGGCAAATCTGGAACGGTCCCATCCCAAGCAGTCCGGATAAGGCCGTGTTGTTCAAACTGCGGGTCAGGACCTGATGCTGGGTGGGTCGCGGGAAGCTGGGAGCTGCCCTCTTGGAAACTGCAGGCCTGACTCTTGCTAGATTCCTTTTGTGAGTATTCAGTTTCAAGTGAGCGTTTTAAAATTTTTGCTTGAAATTCAGGGCTTCGACATCCTATTTTGTCCAGGGCTGTTTCCTGGCTGTGCTGTCGCCTCAATCCAAGATTGCCAGTTTGCATTTTGGGAGTGTCATTTTATGATGTCACAAGGACCGCACTTCCTGCTTGATGTCGCTCCCTGCCGCAACATCCCTTCCAGGTTAATGACATCACTTCCAGTGGGTCCCAACACGTGCGCCATTCTAAAAAGTGGGTCCCGGCCTAAAAGGTTTGAGTACCACTGAGATAAGGGATAATCGACCTGCGCCACTGGACGTAACTGGTGGTGATGATGTCATTGTTGAGTTGCACCTGTGACAGCTCAGGAGAGAGATCTTGGGGTGCTAGTGGACAATTCAATGAAGGTATCGACCCAGTGTGCAGCAGCAATTAAGAAGGCCAATTCCATGCTGGGGGTCATTAAAAAAGGGGTTGAGAATAAAACAGCCAATATTATCATGCCATTGTACAAATCGATGGTAAGGCCGCACCTGGAATATTGCGTACAGTTCTGGTCGCCGCATCTCAAAAAGGACATAGTGGAGTTGGAAAAGGTGCAGAAGAGAGTGACAAAAATGATTACGGGGCTGGGGCACCTCCCTTATGAAGAAAGACTGCAGCGTTTGGGGCTCTTCAGCCTAGAAAAAAGGCGCCTGAGGGGGGACATGATTGAGACATACAAAATAATGCACGGAAGGGATAGAGTCGATACAGGGATGTTCTTTTCCCTCTCTCACAGCACCAGAACCAGGGGGCATCTGCTAAAACTGAGGGTTGGGAGAATTAAAACAGATAAAAGGAAGTACTTTTTTACCCAGTGGATAGTTAATCTGTGGAACTCTTTGCCACAGGAGGTGGTGATGGGATCTGGGCTGGATGCCTTTAAGGGGGGATTAGTCGGATTTCTGGAAGAAAAGTCCATCGTGGGCTATAGGCAATGATGGATTGTGCAACCTCCTTACAAAGGTGGAGGGCTACTGGTACTGGGTGCAAGGGAGCGGGAAGAGGATGCAAACATGTTGTCTCGTGCCTCCCTGGGGCACCTGGTGGGCTGCTGTGAGATACAGGAAGCTGGACTAGATGGGCCTTTGGCCTGATCCAGCAGGGCTCTTCTTATGTTCTGGTCTCTCCAATTGGGACGTAGCTGGCAAAGATGTGGAACGGTCCCAGCAGTGCCCTCTCCTCCTTCTCCCCCCCCCCCCCCGCAGGCTATGACTTTGAAGCCGTCCTGGAGTGGTTTGCTGAGCGGGTGGACCGCATCATCCTGTTCTTTGACGCCCGCGAGCTGGACATCTCGGACGAGTTCTCGGTGGTGATCAAGGCCCTGAAGAACCACAAGGACAAGATCCGGGTGGTGCTCAACAAGGCGGACCAGATTGGGACCCAGCAGCTGATGCGGGTCTACGGGGCCCTGATGTGGTCCCTGGGCAAGATCATCAACACCCCAGAGGTGGTCCGCGTCTACATCGGCTCCTTCTGGTCCCAGCCCCTGCACATCGCCACGAACCAGAAGCTCTTCGAGGCCGAGGAGGAGGACCTCTTCAAGGACATCCAGTCCCTGCCCCTGAACGCCGCCCTATGGAAGCTGAACAACCTCATCAAGCGCGCCCACCTGGCCAAGGTCGGTGGGGGGTCACCTGGGCCAGGGAGGGACCTTAGTCCTGCTGTGGGTCACTTGCAGTGGCGGATCTGGGGGGGTAGGGGGGCACGAGCCCTGGGCGCCGTCTTGGGGCCATCTAGGGGTGCACCAGTGGCCCCCACAACATTGCGCGGGTAGACCTGGGCTCCAGAGCCCAGATCTGCCCATTGGGACCAGCTGCAAGTAGACCTTCGAGGGGAGCCCAGGTCTACCCGCGGTCGTTTCTAATGAGTAGACCTGGGCTGCTTCTGGTGGGTAGACCTGGGCTCCCATGGGGGCGCACTTCTATTGGGTGCCCCAGGCGCCATTTTGAGTAGGTCCGCCCCTGGTCACTTGCTGTATTTGCCCAAGGCCCCAGGCGGAGTCTCCGTGCGGAGCCAAAACAGGCCCTTCTCAGAGTCCCTGGGAAGGTGCGGCCAGCCACAGCTCGACTGCGCTGAGCTGGACAGATCGATAGCCTGACTCAGTTGGCAGCAGCTTTTCATACTCTGTGCACCAACGTTTCTCAAACTGGCCTGGGACCTGATTTGGGTGTGGGGGGGCCCTGCAGAGCCGCCAGTGAAAACACGGGTGAGGGAAAGATCAAATTGCCCCCAGGCCTGAGGCGAGGCAAAGCTAGCAGCTTGTTGCCCCGCCAAGAGCTTAGCTCCTGCAGTTTGCAAGGTTGTATAAATCTAGGGTGGTAAATGTCTGAGCCTCTTTTTTTCTGATGTGTCTGTTTTTCCCCAGGTTGGTTGATGACGGGTAGTAGTGGGTGCAGGTGAAGGCTGGGTCACCCCACTAAGCTCCTGGAGGCTATTAGTGCAGCCCCATTAATGTGGCCCCATTACGAGAAATAGATTGAGGTTTTTGTTGTTGTTCAGTCGCTAAGTCATGTCCGACTCTTCGCGATCCCCTGGACCACAGCACGCCAGACCTCCCTGTCCTCCACTAGCTTTCTTTCACCCAATTTCATGTTCATTGCTTCGGTGATGCTAGCTAACCATCTCATCCTCTGCCGCCCCTTCTCCTTTTGCCTTCAATCCTTCCCAGCAGGAGGGTCTTTTCTAAAGAGTCCTCCCTTCTCATGAGGTGGCCAAAGCATTGGAGCTTCAGCTTCAGGATTTGTCCTTCCAGAGAGCAATCAGGCTGGACTTCCTGGAGGATTGACCGATTGGATCTCCTTGCAGTCCAGGGGACTCTCCAGAGTCTTCTCCAACACCATAATTCAAAAATTGAGGTTTTTAAAATCTTTAAAAGGGTGACCTAGGCCGTGCCCCCTTAGCCCCCCAATGTCTTGTAGCCCCTTGGCGTGGCCCCGTGGGCGGGGGCACAAGGGCTCTGTTTATAAGGTACAGGGACTGATTGGCCATGGCTTCTTTTGAGATGAGAACTCGGGTCTTGATCTTCCTGGCAGGTCCACGCTTACATCATCAGCTCCTTGAAAAAAGAGATGCCCAACGTGTTTGGGAAAGCGAGCAAGAAGAAGGAGCTGGTCAACAACCTGGGCGAGATCTACCTGAAGATTGAGCGCGAGCACCAGATCTCGCCGGGGGATTTCCCCAACCTCTGCAAGATGAAGGTACGGCAGGAACCGGAGGTGCAACAGCGAGGAGGCCGCATCTCGGGGAGGGGGGGCTGCCTGCCTGCCGCTGGGGGGGTCGCGATTGCAGCGAGGATGGCAATTTCTTTCTGGCACAGGTCTCTGCCCCAAGGAGCTTGCTATCTTAGAGAGTGACCCAAGGTGACTGGGGCAGGCTGTGGGTGTGTTGGTTGTGTTCAGGTATATATACTTGTGATTGTGGGGAGGGCGGCATTTCCTGAGCTTACCTGGCTGGCAGTACACCTGGACCCAGAAGTGCTGCTGAGGTGTGGATGTTGGCAGTGCTTCTGGGTCATTGGTGGGGGCCCCCTCTGAGGTTCTGCAGACAATCCAGCTTGCTCAGTCCTCTACACAAGCAGCTTGGCCTTGTGATGGCATTGTCCAGTGTGGAAACCGCAGAGTTAGAGAGGATAAGAACAGGTCTCTTGTTGTGATGGGCTGTGTTTGGTGACTGCGGGGCTCTGAATTCCAGAGCTTTGTAGTGGGGAGGTGGTTGGGGGAAGGGATTTGCTGTCTTGCTCTGTTTTGGGGGTACCCAGTGGACTGTGATGGGGCGCAGGTTGGTGGACAAGGCAGGCTTTGCTCTGAGCCTGCAGTTGCCAATTGTGTATGTAACAACCCCATGCGTTGAGGTCTGGTCCTGGTTTGAAGGGAGATGGCGAGTGAGCCTGCTGGAAGAGTCAGCCAAGGAGGAAAAAGGTGGCGGGGTTTGTTGAGGGCGGTCGCACTAGGCTGTCGGGAGAATGGAGAGGAGAGGGTGAGGCCATGGAGAACTTGGAGGCAGTGCTAGATCAGGCTCGGTTGAAAAGCAGCACATGAGCATTCTCAATCATGACTGGAGGACAGATAGAAGCCCCTGATGGGCTTTGGCAGGGGAGTGATGCGGCAGGTAGAGCGAGTCTTGGTGGCTTAGAGGGGCTGGAATTCCAAGTGTCGGAACGACAGCTTCAATCTGTGCAGCTGGACTGTGTTTCTATAAATATGACAAGGGGAAGAATTACGAAGTGGGGAGACGTGCCCTATGCATTAGAGATTCTCCTCTCTGCATGTCCTCTGAGGTTCAAAATCCAGAGAGCCGGAGGAGCAATTACCAGGAACAATTGCCTCTGAGCACCTTAGGCAAGAGTCTCAGTTGACCTCACAAATGGTGCCTGGAGCCATTTCTTGGCGGTTATATTTTATCCCCTCCTGCTCTTGAAAGGAGTTAAAGCAGCCTTGCTAAATGTTTCCGCACGGAGTTTTCACGGACAGTATCGCTGCCCTCCGCAATAGGCTTCATGGCCAACGGTTGAGGACAGAGCAGATATTCAAGACGATATTCCAGTGGTTGGTCACAAGGCCTGAAACTGGGGCAGGAAGACTGATCTGAGTGAAAGTTCTGTTCCAATCCCCCCCGCCCCCCCAGGGATCGTCTAAAAATATGCAATTGTGTGTTTGGCGTTGGGTGAAAGAGGTCAAACGACAGCATGGAAATGGAATAGTTGACATTTTTCCAGAATGCCCTGGTGAGAGAGTGAGGGGTGTGTGTCTGTCGGGTGATGCTCCCGTGCTCCATAAAAGTGGCTCAAACGGATGTTAGGAACATAAGAACATAAGAAGAGCCCTGCCGGATCAGGCCAAAGGCCCATCTAGTCCAGCCTCCTGCATCTCACAGTAGCCCACCAGATGCTCCAGGGAGGCACGAGACAACAAGATGCTTGGATCTTGTTGCCACTCCCTTGTACCCGGTACCAGTAGCCCAACACCTTTGTAAGGAGGTTGCATAATCCATCATGGCCTGTAGCCCATGATGGACCTTTCCTCCAGAAATCCATCCAGTCCCCTCTTAAAGGCATCAAGACCAGATGCCATCACGAACAGGTGATGCTATTAGACGTACAGATTACAGCCACTTTATGCTGACTTGCTATCCGTGAGGGGCAGAATTGCTACTTCCCTCATTATCTGTGCCTCAGTCCTCGTCACCACTGTGCCGGGACCTTCCAGAGGCTCCCCCAGCCATGTTTAAGGGGTCCATGCTGGGCTGCAGGTGCTGTTCGGAAGCTCCCTGCAGCCTCTGGAAGGGCTCTGCAGCCTTCCGAGATCTTGTGGCACTTCCTGCTGCACTCTGCTGGCTTCCTGAGGGTCTCTGCTGGATGCTTCTGGTGACAGATCAGGGACCCCCTTGTGCCTAATCCCGCGGAGCCCATAGGATCAATGGTTCGTTATCAGCAACTCTGCTCCGTGCCAGGATTTCCTGGAACCGAATCCTCCCGGATAATAGCTTAATTGCTCCAGCAGCCCTTGGGTGGCTGTACAGTCTCCCACCCATGGGCAGGGCCCCAAGCGGTGTAGTCTAGCATGCAGGGCTGAAGATCTGTGGCTGCCTCTGCTTCTTTTTTGTGGGCTTGGTTTGCTCTCCCCCCAGGGTCCTCTTCAGTGATGTCATGCAGGGGGAATGCGGGGGAACTCAGTTCCACTTATTAAAATTAGGGCTGACTCCACCCACTTCACTCTGTGGTGCTTCGCCTCCTCCCCCCTCCCGATTCCTCTACAAAGAGCTTTTCTTCTTGGTTGGCTGGCACTCAGAGGGTTAAAGGGAGCGACTCTGGATTCCTAGAGGGGCGAAGGGGTGATTCCCATAGGAACCAGCTGCAGGCAAAGGGTGGCCATCCTCATTATCTAGATAATGAGCGAGTGAATCCAGGGGGCGGGGTTAGCGGTGACGTAAATATACCCAAAACGATGCTGATTCCAATTATTTCTAATGGGTTTTAGCATGATGTTTCGGGCTGAATCGTTTACTCCTGAAGCAAAAACTTACCAAAATAACAACGTGTGATCGTGGAGAAACACCATTGCTAACCTAATTATGAGTTAATATGCAATTCCAAGGTTTAATTCCGTGTAATTATATTACTGAACATACCAGCGGCTGTGGAGGGGACTGAGGGAAGGAAGGGGGCGTGGCCCAATCACAAGGCGCTCGCTGATTGGACGCTGGGAGGAGGGAGGGATGGGAAAGGGGAAAAAGGGGCGGGGTTCTACCCGGAAGCTTCAAGTATTTGACGTCATGCCCTCTCTAGTGATAATAACTCTATGGCTGCAGGTAGACCTGGGCTCCGCCAGCCTCCGGCTTATGATGTCACTTCTGGTGGGCGGGTCCTGACACGTGCCAGTCAAAAGAGAGTTCCTGTTCTTAAGTCATTTAGCTGCCACCCATGGAGTTACGATAATACAGGAGAATAATTGACGTCATATTCTTGAGGCCATGATCTGATCAAACAATATGGCCGACGCATGGGTCTGGGTCTGGTCCATAAAGTAAAGATACCTAGCGGCGGCATAATGTCCTTTTCTTGAAGCCATGGGTATACAAATATGGCTGACTCAGATAATTCCCGCCAAGGCGGATTGTCGCGAATTCAGGAATGAAAATCTCCCTGCACGTGTGTAAAAATTAATCTTAACCTCTTTAAGCATGCCTGCGTGTTCTGCATACGGGTGTGCGAATTGCTGTATGAAAAATGGGATCACTTTGCACAGGTACTTAAAATCATTGTGATTCATAGCTACTGAAAAATATTACTTCCTAAAGTATGCAGGCCTCTTTAAATTACCATATTTTAGGAAAGAAAATCCAGGACACTTGCACATTGTACAAATGAAAATACAGAAAATTTAGTAAAAAGTCAGTTTCCATGTTAAAATTATCCCTGCATATATATTTCCCCCCTCCTTTTCCCCCCTTCCCGTTTACACTTTTTTCCCCACCTTCCATTTTCTACCGTAATATTCTCAAAATTCTGAACATTAACAGAATTTGTATTTTTTTGGGGGGGGGGGAGTGTAGAAGGTTAAAAAAAACTCTTAATACTCTAGAAGTAAAAAGGAATTACTCTCATATTGACCACAACTTATGTTATGAAGAGATTTTAATGACATGCTTGTGTAGATTTCAATAAAGTCTGTCAAAATAGTGCACTCTGAGTTAAAATAGACAGTATTTCGTCCGGTGTGTTCAGTAATATAATTATGCGGAATTAAACCTTGGAATTGCATATTAACTCATAATAAGGTTACCAATGAAGTTTCTACACGATCACCCGTTGTTATTTTCGTAAGTTTTTATTTCAGGAGTAAACTATTCATGCCGAAACAGTACGCGAAAACCAATCTGAAATGCTTGCAATCAGCATTGTTTTGAGTAAACGAACATGGCTGCTAAGCCCGCCCCCGGCTTCATTTGGTTCCCTATTGATTGTTAAGGCATGCTGCCTCTAGGTATCTTTACTCTATGGTCTGGTCTAACCCAAGGCCCGGCCCTCTTTATTATTTTAATGGACAGCGAGTGAATCCAGGGGGCGGGGTTAGCGGTGACGTAAATATACCCAAAACAATCCTTATCCCAAGCATTTCCAGTGGGTTTTCGCATGATGTTTAGGACTGAATCGTTTACTCCTGAAGTAAAAACTTACCAAAATAACAACGTGTGATCGTGGAGAAGCATCATTGGTAACCTAACTATGAGTTAATATGCAATTCCAAGGTTTAATTCTGCGTAATTATATTACTGAACATACCAGCGGCTGTGGAGGGAGAGGGAAGGAAGGGGGCGTGGCCCAATCGCGAGGCGCTCGCTGATTGGACGCTGGGAAGAGGGAGGAGGGATCTGAGCTTATACCCATGGCTTCAAGATGGTGATGTCATGCCATATCCAGTGAATAATATATGTATGGTCTAACCGGTCTAATAATATGGCTGACTCAGTATAAAAACATGGCCGCTAAGCCCGCCCCCTGGCTTCACTCACTGCCTATTCAGATAACGAGCAGGGCCGGGTCCTGATGCCACCACTGGTCCCTTCTGCCTACTCTTCTCCCGCTTCCTCCGCAGGGGCAGCTGCTGGCACAGGACTTCAGAAAGTTCCAGCCCCTCAAGCAGCAGCTGCTGGACGCGGTGGACACCCTGCTGGCCAACGACCTCGCCCAGCTGATGGTGAGGGTGGAGCTGGAGGAGTCCCAGATGCCCGTGAAGGTGGTGAAGATGGTGAAGGGCTGGTCCTTCTATGGTACCCGGAACGGCCCCTTCGGGCACAGCTACGGGGAGGGGACGAGCGTGGGCATCAACAACGCGGAGTGGGTGGTGAGCCGGGACAAGCCCACCTACGACGAGATCTTCTACGCCCTCTTGCCGGTCAACGGCAAGATCACGGGGGCCAGCGCCAAGAAGGAGATGGTCAAGTCCAAGCTGCCCAACACGTCCTGGCCCAAGATCTTCCTGTGCAAGATCTGGAAGCTGGCCAACGTGGACAAGGACGACGAGGAGTTCACCGTGGCCGACCACCTCATCAAGGTCAAGTTGGTGGGCCACAAGCTGCTGGCCGAGCTGCCTGTCCACTTGGTGCCCCCCTCCAAACGCCGGCACAAGTAGCGCCCCCTGCTGGAGTGGGGGAGCAGCAGCAGCCCGCTCCAGACTCAATCCTGGCCTCGACGTTCCTCTCGGGCCAGGAGTCTGCCAGGACTCAAGCTGTTGTCTTCCCGCCTTGTGAGCGAAAAGCCCTTCTTGACCAAACAGGACCAGTGTGCAGAAACTTGTGTCTTTTTTTTTTTTTGGTTTTTGGAGAAATGTTTTAATATATCTATGTTGGAGGTAACACATCTCTTATGGTTATGGGGAGTGCAGTTGCTCTGCTCCACTTGGGGTGAGATCTAGGGGTTTCCAGCATGGGGAAAGTGCGGGGGGGGGGGGCAAAGACACCCTGGTTCACCGAGTTTTGTTTTATGGGAGGGTTTGATGTGGGGCCCAGTTCCTCCTGACGATAGCCTGACCTGGGTTTACGAAGCATGACTCTGCATTTTTCCTTCAGGTTGACTAATTGGCTGGCCTTCAGTGATGTGGGGAGGAGCGCATACATCCCTCCTTGCAACCCATGTGGTTTTTGGTGCTACCCATGTGCCTTTTTTGCTATCAGTGGCTCCCTCCACTGCGTCGAGGACACAAGCAAACCTCGAGCCTTCCACGCACGATTTCTTCTCTTCCATGCACATGTTGCATTTCCTATGCGCGCACACACACACCCCACATCTCACACTTGGGCCTCCTTGCCTTTCTGTTGGCCACAGGCCAGCTTCACCTCCCTCTTGTCACTTTCTGTCTCCCTCCTTCCCTTTGGCCGGCCGAACCCCAAGATTTGGAATTGTTGGTGGTGCAAAATGAACAATTCTTTACTCGGGCCACATTGGTCTGTTGTCCTTGTTCTTTGATGTGCAGGTGAGTCTCCCGCAGATGAGACACCTCTCCTCAAGACTGCAGTGTCTTATCACCCATACGCGCACTGGGGTGTGTGGGGGAGTTACACTGAACCCCGACTTCTTGGTTCACTGCAGGGAAATCTCTGTGGCTGCACTCGATGGGAAAATAACTGTCACACAAGTGGGGTGTCGTTGCTTCCTGGTGGCTGGCTAGCACACTTCGCTCTTGACTGTCATGCACAGGCCTTGGTCTTGCGAGCCCGGGATAAACAAGAATTTTTTGTGGGGGAGAAGGCACCCAGCACAGTGGCACTTCCACAAGTGCTTCAGATGTGACTGCGCTGGGCTTGTCTCTGTTCATGTTCGTAGTGCGCTGGCTGATGGCACAAAAGTGCGTGGAAACAAAGTGTGGGAGGGATTGGGGCAGTATGAAACACTGGAAGGAGAGGTGCAAGGTTAGGGAGTGGTTGGGGAACAGATCCATCCCAAAATAAGTCTGTGGCCTGCGTTTCTCTGCCAGCTGCTCCAACGTTAACCAGTACATCCTGCTAGCTGCTGGAACATGGGTACCTGTATTGGTGGATTGGATCAAACATGGAGTTGGGAGGGGGGTCATAAGGGCAAACAACTTCTGATGGAAGGGGGGTGATTTGTGGCCAAGTACCCGCCCCCCCCCCCCACCAGCCGATGTCCCAAACAATAATTTGGAAAAATGTTTGGCTTGGCTATTTGCCTCTCTCTTTCGACCATTGTCAAATTCTGCCCAGCCCTAGTGCCCACCAAGTTGGGCTGTTTGTGGCGTCTGCTACACCAGATTCTCCAACCTGAATAAACTGCAAACTTTAGAAAACTGGGGGGTTTGCCTCTTGTGTTTGTCCGTTGCCAGGGATCAGCCGGGTGGTATTGCCCTTGCTGCTGATGGATCCAAGTTCATGCAAAAGAGTGCTGTGAGAACCATGAGGACTAGAAACGTGCTGTGTGTGTTTGTTGAAAAAGGGCCAGGATGCTGGTGTCCAGAAGCAAAAAAAGTGTGGAATTTGTGTACATCCTAGTTCTAATTGCACCAAGCTTGTTTACCTGGGTCTTTTTAAAACCCTTTCTCATTGAAGAGAGTAAAGGGTTGCTGGAAGTTAGCATATATTGGGGGGGGGGGCGACGGACACAAGCATTTTTGCAAATGCAAGATGTCCATTGCTGGGTCCCCCAGAAGGCACCCAGTTTCATTTCTTTGCATCGTTCATTAATTTCTGCTCTCTTAAAAACTCCAATATTCTGATTGGCCTGCTTTAGTTCTGGCTTTTCCAAATAAGAATTGATGCTCTTGGCTCAAAGCATTGCTGGCCAGCAGCCAGACTTGAAGATCTTCGGCTTCTCTCCTGTGTGAAAGGCAGAGCTGGTTGTCTTTGTGGTCGTGATGAGATTTCCACTGAGGTTGCACAAGAGCTCGGGGCTTGTGTAAAGGGCTTGCTCTGTTGCACAGGCTTGTGGAGTGAGCTGAGGGCTGCCTGAGAGGAACTGTGCATCAGTGGTTCTCGAGGGAAGTGGGTATAAGATGCATCTGAAGATGAGCAGCTGGCACTGTTTGGGGGGGGGGAGCTGTGTCTGTAAGAAGCTGGCCTGCCAGCCATGTGCCACAGGGGAACCAGATGCATGAACATAGTGGAGGTAGTACCAAAGACTGGCTCAAAGTACATGTAAGCAGTGGCTGAGACTGCTTTGAAGCGGGGCTTTTCTTGGCCCTGAATTCTCAGTCTTGGCCTCGGTCGTCCCCATCTGTAAAATGGGTTTAATGCTTGCAAGGGCAACACCCAGACAATTTGGGGGTGGCATAACTAAGAAGGGGCAGGTGGTACATTTCCCCAGGTCCCAAACCTTAAGGGGGTGTCTAAGAGGCCTCCAAAAGATACTTCCTGCTGTTGTCAAATTTTGGGTGTGTAGTGGTGGTGGATGCCTTAGCTGTGCAGATGGGTTACGTATTTTAAAGGGGAGTTGGTTCTCAGGGCGTTGGAAGGAAGGAAGGCAAGCAGGTTAGGAGTCTGGAAAACTGAAGTCGTACACGATGGTGCCCTGGGTCAAGGGGAGGTTTATTTGTGGGGTCTGTGGAAGCGCCATTGCCTCCCTTCCAGGAATGCCCATCTGAAGAGAGGGACTCTCCTGATGAGGCATAAATTGCTGGTCATTGATGCTGTGCTTCCTGGAGCCCAAACAATCAGTGAGCCTTTTCCAATTTCCATTCCAGGCAATTCCTTTTGTGGCTCACGGCCAAGCCCAGGGGAGAAGGTAAGAGCAACATGATAGAATAGGAAGCACCGCTGTAAGGGGCAGACTAGCCGTTGCAGTGGCCCTAGATCTATAATTCAGGGGAGGGAGGGCAGCCCCAGCTTCTACGAACGGGGATGGGTTGAGATGCAGCAATTCTAGGGACTACATCCTCCTCTGTCCAGAATCTCGGAAGTTGAGCAAACAGCTGTAGTACAACAGGAAGTTGCTACAAGCTGAGTCAACCTATTGGTACAACTGTGAGTAGTCAAGACTGACTGGCAGTGACTCTCTAGGGGTTTGGTCAGACGGGTCTTTCCCAGGGTATCAGGAGATGCCACGAAAAGCAGGGTGTTTTTTTCTGCAAGCAACAACCCCTTTTATAAAATCCAGCACCCTGGGGCAGTCTGTATGGTTACCTGGAATTGAGATGATCTAGAGTTTCTGGGCTTCCTGATAGGCTTGACTCATCCTCTTACAGATATCAGACTTTCCATAGTGTTCCTGTGGGCTAGAGCAGTGTTTCTCCAACTGGGTCGGGACCAACTTGGTGGGTCATGACCCGATGTTTGGTGGGTCACAGCAAGCTGGGAGCAGCCATCTTGGAAGGTACAGACCTGGCTCTTGCTAGGTTCCTTTTGTGAGTTTGGATTTTCAAGTAAGGGTTTTATGTTAAATTTTGTTTTTCTTTCAGTGCTTTGACCTCTTATTTTGTCCTCGTCTTGCTTTCTCTCGGCTATGTCAGGGCTGTGCAATTGTGGCAGCCCAAGAAGGCCAGTTTGCAATCCAGGTGTGTCATTTGATTACATCACAATGATGGAATTCCTGCTGAGTGATGTCACTTCTGGCCATGACATCACTTCTGATGGGTCCTGCCACAAGAGCCATTCTAAAATAGAGGTCCTGGTCTTAAAAGGTTTGAGAACCACTGGGTTTGAGCCAGGCCTGACCTAAGATCCCTTAAGGTTGAGTTGGTGAGGTAGCAGCCTCCTTTCCAAATGAGGAAATTTGGGGAGGGGGGCAAAAGAGGACAGATGGGTGATTCTGTTCTTGCCCACCATTTCCTCTTCTGTCCTCACCTGTCCCTTTCAATTCCAGAAGGGTGGGAGCAGGTGCATGGATGGAGATGAATACCACTTACTAATCTGCTGCCTGAGGCAACTTGCTCAGTATGCTGCCTGAATGGGACAGCCCCGGCTCAATCCCATTTCCTAGCACAATCTGATAGTTACCCATCCCATTCCAAGCGCCTCCTTTTGAAACATACAATAGGTGTCTATTGTGGAATGGGAAAGAGGGGAAAGCCTGCCCCCTGCTGGCTGGAAAGGCTAGTTTTTGACACTAAAATTCCACCCCATTTGTGATGGTTGTGCATTAAGTAAACTTCCTCCAAACACTGATTTGTGCATAGGAAATTGTGGCTTGCAGCATTTTTTATCTGCCGCTAAACCCAAGTTTCCAATTTTTAAAACATGAAACCCACTATCCTTCCTTTGGCGGTCTGGGATAGGCAAAAAAACCTGCCTCCCATTGCCAGTTTTTGAAGTTGGCAAGAAATTCCTACCCAGCCCTCAAGCTCAACCAGCTAATCTCAGCCTGGACAATTAAATACCCATCATGTCTTGTAACCTGTGATAGACTTTTCCTCTGTCAACCTGTCCAATCCCCTTGGAGAGGCAGCCAGGCCAGAGGCCAGCACCGCATCCTGTGGCAAGGAGTTCCACCGACTAATGACATGCTGGGTCAAGAAATATTTTCTTTTGTCTGTTCTAACTCCCCCAGCATTCTATTTGAGGGGCTGTCCCCTGGTTCTGGTGTTGTGAAAAGAAAAAGGGCATCCATCCCCTTTGTAATTTTGTATGTATCAATCATGGCCCCCAGCATCTTTTTTCTAGCCCCAAACACTGTAGCCTTTCCTCAATGGGGGTCCCCTTAGGGGGAGAAAGGCAGGTTAGAAGTAGGAATTTTTAAAAGTCCCAGTTTTAGCTCAATTTCTTCCCCCTACAATGCCAGGAACTCTCCCCTGCTGTAAGGGGGACAAATCTTCTCAGGGAGAAGCAGGCTTTCAGCCTAAAAGGTGATCCTTCATAGAAAGAACTCTGCATATGCTCTAGAAGCTAACACCTGGTACGTCCAATATTGGATAACCAAGACACAGAATTTTGTCTCTGATCTTTGCTGGCTTTCAGTCAGCTACACCACATGTGTAAACATTCCTTCCATTTCTCAGGGCTTTCCACTGAAGTTCTCAACCAGTTCCGGAAATCTCTTGAATTCCCCAAGGATTTTGAAGATCACTTGACGGCAGGACTCCCTTATCTCTTGATTCAACACACTTCTGCCTTAGCTGCCCCCTTGCACAATTCTGGGGTTGGGGAGTAACTTCTGAGGCTACAATCGCGTGCCTTGCAAGCTTGTACTGTAACTGGTTTTTGGGATTTATCATTTCTGCTTTTTTCCAGCAGGGGGCAGTATTGCTTTGCCCAAGTAACTAACACGTTCACAAATTCACAGTGACCTGGGTGGGAGTCAGGGGATGTGAAGGAACACTGGTGGTGTATCTCAGGGTGAATTTTGGGGAGGGGGCTTGCTCTGTGAGCACAGGCCTGTCCCAAATCAATTTACTTTTTTTGCACTGCTTCCCCTTTGAAAACGGTCAAAAGCCACCGCGAGTTGTTGCAAGCTTGCCAAAAAATGAATATTTTAAAACTACAACTCTGTAGTCCCATCGGTGTTATTTTACACAGAAATCTGGTCTCTGGCCCGAGGCCCTTACAATCTCGAGCCTGACACAAAGGGGTGGGAGAAATCTGTATTTTGCTCTCTGTGTGTGTGTGTGGGGGGGGGGGGTTCTCCCTGCCCAGTTGGGTGGTGAGGTGGGCGGAACGAAGGAGACTGTTCTCCAACTTTTTAGACCGGGACCCTACATATAACTAGTATTGCCAAATACCAACGGGGACAGAGTGCCTCTGCCTTTAACTATGGTAAAAACGCCGGAATCGGGGCAGGTGCAGCTCAGCGTGGAAGGGTTTCAGAAGCCGTCCCTGCCCCGACGCCCTCTTCTTGCCCGTGGTGAAAGGCAGCAGAGGCACTCTGTCCCGGTCTGCATGTGGCAACCCTACCCAGGGTGGCCGCGCAGCAGTGTGGGGGGCATGACCGAGGCTGCCGGGGCGCGTCGGTGGCAGAGGCGCGTCCCCGCCCGCGCGCTGACGTGTCTCCCCAGGAGCGCCTCCTACCTGCGCCAGGTGTCGGGTTGCGCCCCTCCCGCCCGCCTCGGGGCGGGGACCGGCCGGGCGCTGCTGCGGCTGGGGTGGGGACGGCGGCAGAGCAGGCTCCGGCGCCCTCCTCTTCCTCCTGGCTCGCGCAGCCCCGACGGCAGCAGCCTCCCCCCCCCCCCCCGCGACCATGTGCAGCCCGGTGGAGCGGCGCCTGGCCCTCCTGCGGGAGGGGCTGATCTCGTCCCCCGGGCCGGGCGAGGGGGAGGTCGCCGCCGAGCCGGGGGTCGACGCGCTGCTGGACCTGCTGCTCTGCGTCCACCAGGAGTGCAGCTGAATCAGACCGCCCTTTGGCCCAGCCCGAAATCTCCGTGCCGTGTGATTGGTGACACAACCTTGTGATACGCACAAGGGGAGGCCATCGCGCCCTTTCTCCACAACATTTCACAAGCCTCAACCTCACCTCCCCAACGAGTCACTTTATTTTCCACATTAAACTGCGACTGCATGTGCTGACACTAGATCACTTTCCTAATGCATTTTGAAAGCATAAAAATGAGAACTTGGAATGAGAATGTAGCATATAAACACAAGACACTACCTTTGGGGGGGGGGGAGGTAAAATAAAATGTGGCAATTTGCTGTTTTAATCAAATGGGGAGGGAATCACTCAAAAACACCAACATCCCTAACAATGGGGCTGAATGACAAGTGGCTGGAGGTTCCAATGACACCCTTCAGAAAACAAGAGGAACCTCAAAGTCTGTGTGTCACGGGGGTGGCAGAGCTCATACACAGCCCCCCCCGCCAGTGGACAGAGGGGGTTTGGAGACATGGCTTGGAGCACCTTTTGGCCTGGAGTTTGCTCAACCAAAGACCCCCAGTCCCTAACCCACAGACTGAGTTGATGAAGAGCCTTGTGTAGCTCAGAAAGCTTGCAGACTCTCACTGGACAAGTCAACTCTCTCTAACCCCATGCCCAGCTGGGAGACAGCAGCACTCCCTCCCCCAGCGAGATCACCAACGCCATTTATAGTTTTGTAGCATTTACTCCCTGGGGAAGCACACTGCAGCCAGTTCAAAAAAAGGGGGGCTGGGGGACTTGAACAGTGATTTAGCAGCGCTTAGCAGTCGCAGTCTGTGGCAGTGAGTTCCACAGATACCTTCACTCTAAACGTGATCAGCACATGCTCAGGGAGAAACACGCATGGGCACTTGACATTTCTCAGCCTTACCCAGCCAGCCTGAAAAATGCACACGTTCTCTCCCACCAATACAACCCATTTGAGGCGAGTGTCATTCTGACAACCAGCTTGCAAGACAAACCAGGCTCATTATCTGAACCCCCCCCCCCCCATAATTGCAGCCAGATCTGAGAGGGAACGGCTCCCCTCGGGCCACCAGGGGAAGCCTCGATCGGCAGCTGACAACACAACTCTAGACACACCGACTCAGATGTAAGTCGCATTCGAGTCAGCGGGGCTTACTCCCAGGTAAGGGGAAATAGGAGCGCAGCCTGAGTCCCTTTACGAAGGATTGTTTTTTGGGGTGGCAAGTTTACCCCCTAAACTCCACACACCCCCGCCGCAGCTGGAAGCCGCCCTGCGCGAGGAGCGCTCTGCACGCGCGCAGAGGCCCCCTCGCGCGCTCACTCACTCACCCCACTCCAGGAACAGCCCCCTTGCGTTCTTGGGCCTTGTGAGCGGTTGTGGTTTTAAAGGCCGTAATTTAGGGAAATGGGGACAGTTCTTTGTTGCTGGGGGAGGTGGAAAGCTGGGAAGAGCCCATGTTGTTGCTTGCTGGGGAGCAGTTTCCCACATTAAACCCTCCCAGGTGCCAAATCGGCCTTCGTGGGCAAAGATGGGGGCATTTCAGTTTCCCAAACCTTCTAGCACCCACTTTTCAAAGTGACCTTCTTATCACCATTTATCATAGTTGGAGAGGATGCCTTCTGGAGCGTTCCTTGCATTCCGCGTTTGTCAGATTGGGACTGGCCTATTGGCCTTGTGTTCTTTTTCACCTGGCCTTGGCTTTCTGTTCAACACACTTGCTTTGTCTACTTGGAGGGGAGGGGATGGCTTCCTTCTCGAGTGTTTTTTTTTGGGCGGGGGCAGCGTTCATCGGATCGGGACCATTCTGGCCACATTGCGTTCCTCTCGGCGTGCCCTTTGGCTGAGGCCCATTTGCCTACTCGTGAGTAAGTGTGCGGCGCTCAGTGTCGCTTTCCATGGGGCTCGATATGTTTCCCGTGTCATCTTCAGTTTTCCTTGTCAGTTTTGCGACCCGCCAACAGTCATGTCGCGACCCACTGGTGGGTCCCGACCAGTGGTGCCATTCAAATGATTTAGGAACAGGAACTCACTTTTGATTGGCGCTTGTCAGGAACCCGGAACCAGCCATGGAGCCCGATAGGATCCGGAACGCCCGTTCTGGTCCCTTCCCCCTGAATGACATCACTGCCTTCGCCCCCCCTAGGAATCCGGAGTCGCTCCCTTTAGCCCTCTGAGTGCCAGCCAACCAAGAAGAAAAACTTTTTGCAGAGGAATTGGGAGGGGGGAGGAGGGAAAGTGAAGTGGGCGGAGTCAGCCCTAATTTTAACTAGTGGAACTGAGTTCCCCCGCGTTCCCCCTGCATGACATCACTGGTCCCGACCCACCGTTTGCGAAACTCCTGGTGTATTCTGTAAGCTGCTCTGTGCCTACGAATGTTGAAAGTGCGTCTTGTCCTAGCTTTGGATGTCAGTTTCAGAAATGCAAAAGGATTTTCCAACCCAGAGTGGGGTTCCCCCCCCCCTTTCCAAGATGGCACGGTATCCTAGTTTTGGACGAAGG
>JAJKFI010039911.1:0-19527 GCA_029204185.1 Lerista edwardsae | reverse complement strand
GGAGCGCCGTCTGGCCGTTGCAGGCATTGAGAGAGTGGCGGGGAAGGGGGGGCGTCGGAGGCGTGAAATGCACTTGGGTCAGGCACAGCTTAGAGGGGTCTCGCACAGCTTGAGAGCCGGGATATGGTCCTGGTTTAGGAGTGCAGCACAGATCGGGCAGGGGCTTTGAACCCGGGACGTTTTGTGGGCAGTTCCTGGCAGCCTCTCCAGATATCGGCAGAAAGGCCCTCTTCTTCCCCCCTACTCCTGCCGCTTCTAGCCCTGGACAGCTGCATCTGGGCAGCAGATGAGATGCTAAATTTGGGCATCTGGCTCCATCTGCCTGCAATGTGGGTGACAAGGGGTGAAGAAGGAAGCTTGAGGCCAACAAGGCCCCGGAGAGTGGGCAAGGCTGGGCTGGGTTAGTGCAGGGTTATTCAAACTGGACCGGGACCCACTCGGCGGGTCGTGACCTGGTGCCGGGTGGGTCGCGGGAAGCTGGGAGCAGCCATCTTGGAAACGGCAGACCAGATTCTTGTTCAATTCCTTTTGCGAGTGTCCAGTTTGAATCTACAACTGAGGGTTTTTAAATTTAAATTTTCTTTTTAGTTCAGTGTTTTGACCTCATATTTTGTCCCAAATGTTGCTTTCTGCCAGGGATGTTCCGTGATTGTACCATTGCTGCAGTCGTTACACCGAGCAAGAGGTGCTGCCACTGTAACTCCCCGCCACAACATTGCTCCCGGGTTAATGACATCACATCACACATCAGAGTGCCGTTCTAGAACGTGGGTCCCGTTCTAAAGCGTTTTGAGTGCCACTGGGCTGGTGGCTTCTGCAAGGGGGCCGGGCAGTGCTGTGTGAAAATGAAACGCAGTTGGGGATTCCCTGCCTGGGAGTTGCCAAAGCAGTCGGGCTGGCCTGGCTCTGCTGCAAGAGTGCAGAAGACAAGCAGAAACATGAGCCTTGCGGCTTGGCCGGGGCATCAGTCGGTGTCCTGCATTCCAGACAAACCAGTCTCCAGCCAGCCTTGGCTTTTGGGACTCGGAGCAAAGTTCCTTCCTTTCTGTCCCCTTTGGACAGAAAGACAGGGCCTTGGGCTCATTCCCCACATACAGGCAGGCTGTCAGCTCTGCTCTGCGGTGTGTACCTGTAAAGGTAAAGGTTTCCCCACGACCGGATGGTCTAGTTGTGACCAACTGTAGGGGGCGGTGCTCATCTCCGTTCCAAAGCCTGTAGAGCTGGCGTTTTGTCTGAGGACAAGCTTCCGTGGTCTTCTGGCCAGCATGACTCTACGCCGTAGCGCACAGAACACCGTTCCCTTCCCCCCCGAAGTGGTCCCTATTTGTCTTCTAGAATTTAGGTGCTTTCAGACTGCTAGGTTGGCAGGAGCTAGGACAGGCAATGGGAGCTCACTCTGCCACGCAGTCTTGAACTCCCAGCCTTCCGGGTGGAAAGCCCAGTGGCAGCAGTTTAACCTGCTGCGCCACTACGTCCCTATTCAGACCCAGCAGACGCCCATATGGGTCACAGCGAAAAGAGCAAGAGGAACCCTTACTTGTTCTGTTGAGGCGATGATTCCGAAACCCAGACCGTTCCAGGCAAATCTGGAACGGTCCCATCCCAAGCAGTCCGGATAAGGCCGTGTTGTTCAAACTGCGGGTCAGGACCTGATGCTGGGTGGGTCGCGGGAAGCTGGGAGCTGCCCTCTTGGAAACTGCAGGCCTGACTCTTGCTAGATTCCTTTTGTGAGTATTCAGTTTCAAGTGAGCGTTTTAAAATTTTTGCTTGAAATTCAGGGCTTCGACATCCTATTTTGTCCAGGGCTGTTTCCTGGCTGTGCTGTCGCCTCAATCCAAGATTGCCAGTTTGCATTTTGGGAGTGTCATTTTATGATGTCACAAGGACCGCACTTCCTGCTTGATGTCGCTCCCTGCCGCAACATCCCTTCCAGGTTAATGACATCACTTCCAGTGGGTCCCAACACGTGCGCCATTCTAAAAAGTGGGTCCCGGCCTAAAAGGTTTGAGTACCACTGAGATAAGGGATAATCGACCTGCGCCACTGGACGTAACTGGTGGTGATGATGTCATTGTTGAGTTGCACCTGTGACAGCTCAGGAGAGAGATCTTGGGGTGCTAGTGGACAATTCAATGAAGGTATCGACCCAGTGTGCAGCAGCAATTAAGAAGGCCAATTCCATGCTGGGGGTCATTAAAAAAGGGGTTGAGAATAAAACAGCCAATATTATCATGCCATTGTACAAATCGATGGTAAGGCCGCACCTGGAATATTGCGTACAGTTCTGGTCGCCGCATCTCAAAAAGGACATAGTGGAGTTGGAAAAGGTGCAGAAGAGAGTGACAAAAATGATTACGGGGCTGGGGCACCTCCCTTATGAAGAAAGACTGCAGCGTTTGGGGCTCTTCAGCCTAGAAAAAAGGCGCCTGAGGGGGGACATGATTGAGACATACAAAATAATGCACGGAAGGGATAGAGTCGATACAGGGATGTTCTTTTCCCTCTCTCACAGCACCAGAACCAGGGGGCATCTGCTAAAACTGAGGGTTGGGAGAATTAAAACAGATAAAAGGAAGTACTTTTTTACCCAGTGGATAGTTAATCTGTGGAACTCTTTGCCACAGGAGGTGGTGATGGGATCTGGGCTGGATGCCTTTAAGGGGGGATTAGTCGGATTTCTGGAAGAAAAGTCCATCGTGGGCTATAGGCAATGATGGATTGTGCAACCTCCTTACAAAGGTGGAGGGCTACTGGTACTGGGTGCAAGGGAGCGGGAAGAGGATGCAAACATGTTGTCTCGTGCCTCCCTGGGGCACCTGGTGGGCTGCTGTGAGATACAGGAAGCTGGACTAGATGGGCCTTTGGCCTGATCCAGCAGGGCTCTTCTTATGTTCTGGTCTCTCCAATTGGGACGTAGCTGGCAAAGATGTGGAACGGTCCCAGCAGTGCCCTCTCCTCCTTCTCCCCCCCCCCCCCCGCAGGCTATGACTTTGAAGCCGTCCTGGAGTGGTTTGCTGAGCGGGTGGACCGCATCATCCTGTTCTTTGACGCCCGCGAGCTGGACATCTCGGACGAGTTCTCGGTGGTGATCAAGGCCCTGAAGAACCACAAGGACAAGATCCGGGTGGTGCTCAACAAGGCGGACCAGATTGGGACCCAGCAGCTGATGCGGGTCTACGGGGCCCTGATGTGGTCCCTGGGCAAGATCATCAACACCCCAGAGGTGGTCCGCGTCTACATCGGCTCCTTCTGGTCCCAGCCCCTGCACATCGCCACGAACCAGAAGCTCTTCGAGGCCGAGGAGGAGGACCTCTTCAAGGACATCCAGTCCCTGCCCCTGAACGCCGCCCTATGGAAGCTGAACAACCTCATCAAGCGCGCCCACCTGGCCAAGGTCGGTGGGGGGTCACCTGGGCCAGGGAGGGACCTTAGTCCTGCTGTGGGTCACTTGCAGTGGCGGATCTGGGGGGGTAGGGGGGCACGAGCCCTGGGCGCCGTCTTGGGGCCATCTAGGGGTGCACCAGTGGCCCCCACAACATTGCGCGGGTAGACCTGGGCTCCAGAGCCCAGATCTGCCCATTGGGACCAGCTGCAAGTAGACCTTCGAGGGGAGCCCAGGTCTACCCGCGGTCGTTTCTAATGAGTAGACCTGGGCTGCTTCTGGTGGGTAGACCTGGGCTCCCATGGGGGCGCACTTCTATTGGGTGCCCCAGGCGCCATTTTGAGTAGGTCCGCCCCTGGTCACTTGCTGTATTTGCCCAAGGCCCCAGGCGGAGTCTCCGTGCGGAGCCAAAACAGGCCCTTCTCAGAGTCCCTGGGAAGGTGCGGCCAGCCACAGCTCGACTGCGCTGAGCTGGACAGATCGATAGCCTGACTCAGTTGGCAGCAGCTTTTCATACTCTGTGCACCAACGTTTCTCAAACTGGCCTGGGACCTGATTTGGGTGTGGGGGGCCCTGCAGAGCCGCCAGTGAAAACACGGGTGAGGGAAAGATCAAATTGCCCCCAGGCCTGAGGCGAGGCAAAGCTAGCAGCTTGTTGCCCCGCCAAGAGCTTAGCTCCTGCAGTTTGCAAGGTTGTATAAATCTAGGGTGGTAAATGTCTGAGCCTCTTTTTTTCTGATGTGTCTGTTTTTCCCCAGGTTGGTTGATGACGGGTAGTAGTGGGTGCAGGTGAAGGCTGGGTCACCCCACTAAGCTCCTGGAGGCTATTAGTGCAGCCCCATTAATGTGGCCCCATTACGAGAAATAGATTGAGGTTTTTGTTGTTGTTCAGTCGCTAAGTCATGTCCGACTCTTCGCGATCCCCTGGACCACAGCACGCCAGACCTCCCTGTCCTCCACTAGCTTTCTTTCACCCAATTTCATGTTCATTGCTTCGGTGATGCTAGCTAACCATCTCATCCTCTGCCGCCCCTTCTCCTTTTGCCTTCAATCCTTCCCAGCAGGAGGGTCTTTTCTAAAGAGTCCTCCCTTCTCATGAGGTGGCCAAAGCATTGGAGCTTCAGCTTCAGGATTTGTCCTTCCAGAGAGCAATCAGGCTGGACTTCCTGGAGGATTGACCGATTGGATCTCCTTGCAGTCCAGGGGACTCTCCAGAGTCTTCTCCAACACCATAATTCAAAAATTGAGGTTTTTAAAATCTTTAAAAGGGTGACCTAGGCCGTGCCCCCTTAGCCCCCCAATGTCTTGTAGCCCCTTGGCGTGGCCCCGTGGGCGGGGGCACAAGGGCTCTGTTTATAAGGTACAGGGACTGATTGGCCATGGCTTCTTTTGAGATGAGAACTCGGGTCTTGATCTTCCTGGCAGGTCCACGCTTACATCATCAGCTCCTTGAAAAAAGAGATGCCCAACGTGTTTGGGAAAGCGAGCAAGAAGAAGGAGCTGGTCAACAACCTGGGCGAGATCTACCTGAAGATTGAGCGCGAGCACCAGATCTCGCCGGGGGATTTCCCCAACCTCTGCAAGATGAAGGTACGGCAGGAACCGGAGGTGCAACAGCGAGGAGGCCGCATCTCGGGGAGGGGGGGCTGCCTGCCTGCCGCTGGGGGGGTCGCGATTGCAGCGAGGATGGCAATTTCTTTCTGGCACAGGTCTCTGCCCCAAGGAGCTTGCTATCTTAGAGAGTGACCCAAGGTGACTGGGGCAGGCTGTGGGTGTGTTGGTTGTGTTCAGGTATATATACTTGTGATTGTGGGGAGGGCGGCATTTCCTGAGCTTACCTGGCTGGCAGTACACCTGGACCCAGAAGTGCTGCTGAGGTGTGGATGTTGGCAGTGCTTCTGGGTCATTGGTGGGGGCCCCCTCTGAGGTTCTGCAGACAATCCAGCTTGCTCAGTCCTCTACACAAGCAGCTTGGCCTTGTGATGGCATTGTCCAGTGTGGAAACCGCAGAGTTAGAGAGGATAAGAACAGGTCTCTTGTTGTGATGGGCTGTGTTTGGTGACTGCGGGGCTCTGAATTCCAGAGCTTTGTAGTGGGGAGGTGGTTGGGGGAAGGGATTTGCTGTCTTGCTCTGTTTTGGGGGTACCCAGTGGACTGTGATGGGGCGCAGGTTGGTGGACAAGGCAGGCTTTGCTCTGAGCCTGCAGTTGCCAATTGTGTATGTAACAACCCCATGCGTTGAGGTCTGGTCCTGGTTTGAAGGGAGATGGCGAGTGAGCCTGCTGGAAGAGTCAGCCAAGGAGGAAAAAGGTGGCGGGGTTTGTTGAGGGCGGTCGCACTAGGCTGTCGGGAGAATGGAGAGGAGAGGGTGAGGCCATGGAGAACTTGGAGGCAGTGCTAGATCAGGCTCGGTTGAAAAGCAGCACATGAGCATTCTCAATCATGACTGGAGGACAGATAGAAGCCCCTGATGGGCTTTGGCAGGGGAGTGATGCGGCAGGTAGAGCGAGTCTTGGTGGCTTAGAGGGGCTGGAATTCCAAGTGTCGGAACGACAGCTTCAATCTGTGCAGCTGGACTGTGTTTCTATAAATATGACAAGGGGAAGAATTACGAAGTGGGGAGACGTGCCCTATGCATTAGAGATTCTCCTCTCTGCATGTCCTCTGAGGTTCAAAATCCAGAGAGCCGGAGGAGCAATTACCAGGAACAATTGCCTCTGAGCACCTTAGGCAAGAGTCTCAGTTGACCTCACAAATGGTGCCTGGAGCCATTTCTTGGCGGTTATATTTTATCCCCTCCTGCTCTTGAAAGGAGTTAAAGCAGCCTTGCTAAATGTTTCCGCACGGAGTTTTCACGGACAGTATCGCTGCCCTCCGCAATAGGCTTCATGGCCAACGGTTGAGGACAGAGCAGATATTCAAGACGATATTCCAGTGGTTGGTCACAAGGCCTGAAACTGGGGCAGGAAGACTGATCTGAGTGAAAGTTCTGTTCCAATCCCCCCCGCCCCCCCAGGGATCGTCTAAAAATATGCAATTGTGTGTTTGGCGTTGGGTGAAAGAGGTCAAACGACAGCATGGAAATGGAATAGTTGACATTTTTCCAGAATGCCCTGGTGAGAGAGTGAGGGGTGTGTGTCTGTCGGGTGATGCTCCCGTGCTCCATAAAAGTGGCTCAAACGGATGTTAGGAACATAAGAACATAAGAAGAGCCCTGCCGGATCAGGCCAAAGGCCCATCTAGTCCAGCCTCCTGCATCTCACAGTAGCCCACCAGATGCTCCAGGGAGGCACGAGACAACAAGATGCTTGGATCTTGTTGCCACTCCCTTGTACCCGGTACCAGTAGCCCAACACCTTTGTAAGGAGGTTGCATAATCCATCATGGCCTGTAGCCCATGATGGACCTTTCCTCCAGAAATCCATCCAGTCCCCTCTTAAAGGCATCAAGACCAGATGCCATCACGAACAGGTGATGCTATTAGACGTACAGATTACAGCCACTTTATGCTGACTTGCTATCCGTGAGGGGCAGAATTGCTACTTCCCTCATTATCTGTGCCTCAGTCCTCGTCACCACTGTGCCGGGACCTTCCAGAGGCTCCCCCAGCCATGTTTAAGGGGTCCATGCTGGGCTGCAGGTGCTGTTCGGAAGCTCCCTGCAGCCTCTGGAAGGGCTCTGCAGCCTTCCGAGATCTTGTGGCACTTCCTGCTGCACTCTGCTGGCTTCCTGAGGGTCTCTGCTGGATGCTTCTGGTGACAGATCAGGGACCCCCTTGTGCCTAATCCCGCGGAGCCCATAGGATCAATGGTTCGTTATCAGCAACTCTGCTCCGTGCCAGGATTTCCTGGAACCGAATCCTCCCGGATAATAGCTTAATTGCTCCAGCAGCCCTTGGGTGGCTGTACAGTCTCCCACCCATGGGCAGGGCCCCAAGCGGTGTAGTCTAGCATGCAGGGCTGAAGATCTGTGGCTGCCTCTGCTTCTTTTTTGTGGGCTTGGTTTGCTCTCCCCCCAGGGTCCTCTTCAGTGATGTCATGCAGGGGGAATGCGGGGGAACTCAGTTCCACTTATTAAAATTAGGGCTGACTCCACCCACTTCACTCTGTGGTGCTTCGCCTCCTCCCCCCTCCCGATTCCTCTACAAAGAGCTTTTCTTCTTGGTTGGCTGGCACTCAGAGGGTTAAAGGGAGCGACTCTGGATTCCTAGAGGGGCGAAGGGGTGATTCCCATAGGAACCAGCTGCAGGCAAAGGGTGGCCATCCTCATTATCTAGATAATGAGCGAGTGAATCCAGGGGGCGGGGTTAGCGGTGACGTAAATATACCCAAAACGATGCTGATTCCAATTATTTCTAATGGGTTTTAGCATGATGTTTCGGGCTGAATCGTTTACTCCTGAAGCAAAAACTTACCAAAATAACAACGTGTGATCGTGGAGAAACACCATTGCTAACCTAATTATGAGTTAATATGCAATTCCAAGGTTTAATTCCGTGTAATTATATTACTGAACATACCAGCGGCTGTGGAGGGGACTGAGGGAAGGAAGGGGGCGTGGCCCAATCACAAGGCGCTCGCTGATTGGACGCTGGGAGGAGGGAGGGATGGGAAAGGGGAAAAAGGGGCGGGGTTCTACCCGGAAGCTTCAAGTATTTGACGTCATGCCCTCTCTAGTGATAATAACTCTATGGCTGCAGGTAGACCTGGGCTCCGCCAGCCTCCGGCTTATGATGTCACTTCTGGTGGGCGGGTCCTGACACGTGCCAGTCAAAAGAGAGTTCCTGTTCTTAAGTCATTTAGCTGCCACCCATGGAGTTACGATAATACAGGAGAATAATTGACGTCATATTCTTGAGGCCATGATCTGATCAAACAATATGGCCGACGCATGGGTCTGGGTCTGGTCCATAAAGTAAAGATACCTAGCGGCGGCATAATGTCCTTTTCTTGAAGCCATGGGTATACAAATATGGCTGACTCAGATAATTCCCGCCAAGGCGGATTGTCGCGAATTCAGGAATGAAAATCTCCCTGCACGTGTGTAAAAATTAATCTTAACCTCTTTAAGCATGCCTGCGTGTTCTGCATACGGGTGTGCGAATTGCTGTATGAAAAATGGGATCACTTTGCACAGGTACTTAAAATCATTGTGATTCATAGCTACTGAAAAATATTACTTCCTAAAGTATGCAGGCCTCTTTAAATTACCATATTTTAGGAAAGAAAATCCAGGACACTTGCACATTGTACAAATGAAAATACAGAAAATTTAGTAAAAAGTCAGTTTCCATGTTAAAATTATCCCTGCATATATATTTCCCCCCTCCTTTTCCCCCCTTCCCGTTTACACTTTTTTCCCCACCTTCCATTTTCTACCGTAATATTCTCAAAATTCTGAACATTAACAGAATTTGTATTTTTTTGGGGGGGGGGGAGTGTAGAAGGTTAAAAAAAACTCTTAATACTCTAGAAGTAAAAAGGAATTACTCTCATATTGACCACAACTTATGTTATGAAGAGATTTTAATGACATGCTTGTGTAGATTTCAATAAAGTCTGTCAAAATAGTGCACTCTGAGTTAAAATAGACAGTATTTCGTCCGGTGTGTTCAGTAATATAATTATGCGGAATTAAACCTTGGAATTGCATATTAACTCATAATAAGGTTACCAATGAAGTTTCTACACGATCACCCGTTGTTATTTTCGTAAGTTTTTATTTCAGGAGTAAACTATTCATGCCGAAACAGTACGCGAAAACCAATCTGAAATGCTTGCAATCAGCATTGTTTTGAGTAAACGAACATGGCTGCTAAGCCCGCCCCCGGCTTCATTTGGTTCCCTATTGATTGTTAAGGCATGCTGCCTCTAGGTATCTTTACTCTATGGTCTGGTCTAACCCAAGGCCCGGCCCTCTTTATTATTTTAATGGACAGCGAGTGAATCCAGGGGGCGGGGTTAGCGGTGACGTAAATATACCCAAAACAATCCTTATCCCAAGCATTTCCAGTGGGTTTTCGCATGATGTTTAGGACTGAATCGTTTACTCCTGAAGTAAAAACTTACCAAAATAACAACGTGTGATCGTGGAGAAGCATCATTGGTAACCTAACTATGAGTTAATATGCAATTCCAAGGTTTAATTCTGCGTAATTATATTACTGAACATACCAGCGGCTGTGGAGGGAGAGGGAAGGAAGGGGGCGTGGCCCAATCGCGAGGCGCTCGCTGATTGGACGCTGGGAAGAGGGAGGAGGGATCTGAGCTTATACCCATGGCTTCAAGATGGTGATGTCATGCCATATCCAGTGAATAATATATGTATGGTCTAACCGGTCTAATAATATGGCTGACTCAGTATAAAAACATGGCCGCTAAGCCCGCCCCCTGGCTTCACTCACTGCCTATTCAGATAACGAGCAGGGCCGGGTCCTGATGCCACCACTGGTCCCTTCTGCCTACTCTTCTCCCGCTTCCTCCGCAGGGGCAGCTGCTGGCACAGGACTTCAGAAAGTTCCAGCCCCTCAAGCAGCAGCTGCTGGACGCGGTGGACACCCTGCTGGCCAACGACCTCGCCCAGCTGATGGTGAGGGTGGAGCTGGAGGAGTCCCAGATGCCCGTGAAGGTGGTGAAGATGGTGAAGGGCTGGTCCTTCTATGGTACCCGGAACGGCCCCTTCGGGCACAGCTACGGGGAGGGGACGAGCGTGGGCATCAACAACGCGGAGTGGGTGGTGAGCCGGGACAAGCCCACCTACGACGAGATCTTCTACGCCCTCTTGCCGGTCAACGGCAAGATCACGGGGGCCAGCGCCAAGAAGGAGATGGTCAAGTCCAAGCTGCCCAACACGTCCTGGCCCAAGATCTTCCTGTGCAAGATCTGGAAGCTGGCCAACGTGGACAAGGACGACGAGGAGTTCACCGTGGCCGACCACCTCATCAAGGTCAAGTTGGTGGGCCACAAGCTGCTGGCCGAGCTGCCTGTCCACTTGGTGCCCCCCTCCAAACGCCGGCACAAGTAGCGCCCCCTGCTGGAGTGGGGGAGCAGCAGCAGCCCGCTCCAGACTCAATCCTGGCCTCGACGTTCCTCTCGGGCCAGGAGTCTGCCAGGACTCAAGCTGTTGTCTTCCCGCCTTGTGAGCGAAAAGCCCTTCTTGACCAAACAGGACCAGTGTGCAGAAACTTGTGTCTTTTTTTTTTTTTGGTTTTTGGAGAAATGTTTTAATATATCTATGTTGGAGGTAACACATCTCTTATGGTTATGGGGAGTGCAGTTGCTCTGCTCCACTTGGGGTGAGATCTAGGGGTTTCCAGCATGGGGAAAGTGCGGGGGGGGGGGGCAAAGACACCCTGGTTCACCGAGTTTTGTTTTATGGGAGGGTTTGATGTGGGGCCCAGTTCCTCCTGACGATAGCCTGACCTGGGTTTACGAAGCATGACTCTGCATTTTTCCTTCAGGTTGACTAATTGGCTGGCCTTCAGTGATGTGGGGAGGAGCGCATACATCCCTCCTTGCAACCCATGTGGTTTTTGGTGCTACCCATGTGCCTTTTTTGCTATCAGTGGCTCCCTCCACTGCGTCGAGGACACAAGCAAACCTCGAGCCTTCCACGCACGATTTCTTCTCTTCCATGCACATGTTGCATTTCCTATGCGCGCACACACACACCCCACATCTCACACTTGGGCCTCCTTGCCTTTCTGTTGGCCACAGGCCAGCTTCACCTCCCTCTTGTCACTTTCTGTCTCCCTCCTTCCCTTTGGCCGGCCGAACCCCAAGATTTGGAATTGTTGGTGGTGCAAAATGAACAATTCTTTACTCGGGCCACATTGGTCTGTTGTCCTTGTTCTTTGATGTGCAGGTGAGTCTCCCGCAGATGAGACACCTCTCCTCAAGACTGCAGTGTCTTATCACCCATACGCGCACTGGGGTGTGTGGGGGAGTTACACTGAACCCCGACTTCTTGGTTCACTGCAGGGAAATCTCTGTGGCTGCACTCGATGGGAAAATAACTGTCACACAAGTGGGGTGTCGTTGCTTCCTGGTGGCTGGCTAGCACACTTCGCTCTTGACTGTCATGCACAGGCCTTGGTCTTGCGAGCCCGGGATAAACAAGAATTTTTTGTGGGGGAGAAGGCACCCAGCACAGTGGCACTTCCACAAGTGCTTCAGATGTGACTGCGCTGGGCTTGTCTCTGTTCATGTTCGTAGTGCGCTGGCTGATGGCACAAAAGTGCGTGGAAACAAAGTGTGGGAGGGATTGGGGCAGTATGAAACACTGGAAGGAGAGGTGCAAGGTTAGGGAGTGGTTGGGGAACAGATCCATCCCAAAATAAGTCTGTGGCCTGCGTTTCTCTGCCAGCTGCTCCAACGTTAACCAGTACATCCTGCTAGCTGCTGGAACATGGGTACCTGTATTGGTGGATTGGATCAAACATGGAGTTGGGAGGGGGGTCATAAGGGCAAACAACTTCTGATGGAAGGGGGGTGATTTGTGGCCAAGTACCCGCCCCCGCCCCCCTCCAGCCTATGTCCCAAACATGAATTTGGAAACTTGTTTGGCTTGGCTATTTGCCTCTCTCTTTCGACCATTGTCAAATTCTGCCCAGCCCTAGTGCCCACCAAGTTGGGCTGTTTGTGGCGTCTGCTACACCAGATTCTCCAACCTGAATAAACTGCAAACTTTAGAAAACTGGGGGGTTTGCCTCTTGTGTTTGTCCGTTGCCAGGGATCAGCCGGGTGGTATTGCCCTTGCTGCTGATGGATCCAAGTTCATGCAAAAGAGTGCTGTGAGAACCATGAGGACTAGAAACGTGCTGTGTGTGTTTGTTGAAAAAGGGCCAGGATGCTGGTGTCCAGAAGCAAAAAAAGTGTGGAATTTGTGTACATCCTAGTTCTAATTGCACCAAGCTTGTTTACCTGGGTCTTTTTAAAACCCTTTCTCATTGAAGAGAGTAAAGGGTTGCTGGAAGTTAGCATATATTGGGGGGGGGGGCGACGGACACAAGCATTTTTGCAAATGCAAGATGTCCATTGCTGGGTCCCCCAGAAGGCACCCAGTTTCATTTCTTTGCATCGTTCATTAATTTCTGCTCTCTTAAAAACTCCAATATTCTGATTGGCCTGCTTTAGTTCTGGCTTTTCCAAATAAGAATTGATGCTCTTGGCTCAAAGCATTGCTGGCCAGCAGCCAGACTTGAAGATCTTCGGCTTCTCTCCTGTGTGAAAGGCAGAGCTGGTTGTCTTTGTGGTCGTGATGAGATTTCCACTGAGGTTGCACAAGAGCTCGGGGCTTGTGTAAAGGGCTTGCTCTGTTGCACAGGCTTGTGGAGTGAGCTGAGGGCTGCCTGAGAGGAACTGTGCATCAGTGGTTCTCGAGGGAAGTGGGTATAAGATGCATCTGAAGATGAGCAGCTGGCACTGTTTGGGGGGGGGAGCTGTGTCTGTAAGAAGCTGGCCTGCCAGCCATGTGCCACAGGGGAACCAGATGCATGAACATAGTGGAGGTAGTACCAAAGACTGGCTCAAAGTACATGTAAGCAGTGGCTGAGACTGCTTTGAAGCGGGGCTTTTCTTGGCCCTGAATTCTCAGTCTTGGCCTCGGTCGTCCCCATCTGTAAAATGGGTTTAATGCTTGCAAGGGCAACACCCAGACAATTTGGGGGTGGCATAACTAAGAAGGGGCAGGTGGTACATTTCCCCAGGTCCCAAACCTTAAGGGGGTGTCTAAGAGGCCTCCAAAAGATACTTCCTGCTGTTGTCAAATTTTGGGTGTGTAGTGGTGGTGGATGCCTTAGCTGTGCAGATGGGTTACGTATTTTAAAGGGGAGTTGGTTCTCAGGGCGTTGGAAGGAAGGAAGGCAAGCAGGTTAGGAGTCTGGAAAACTGAAGTCGTACACGATGGTGCCCTGGGTCAAGGGGAGGTTTATTTGTGGGGTCTGTGGAAGCGCCATTGCCTCCCTTCCAGGAATGCCCATCTGAAGAGAGGGACTCTCCTGATGAGGCATAAATTGCTGGTCATTGATGCTGTGCTTCCTGGAGCCCAAACAATCAGTGAGCCTTTTCCAATTTCCATTCCAGGCAATTCCTTTTGTGGCTCACGGCCAAGCCCAGGGGAGAAGGTAAGAGCAACATGATAGAATAGGAAGCACCGCTGTAAGGGGCAGACTAGCCGTTGCAGTGGCCCTAGATCTATAATTCAGGGGAGGGAGGGCAGCCCCAGCTTCTACGAACGGGGATGGGTTGAGATGCAGCAATTCTAGGGACTACATCCTCCTCTGTCCAGAATCTCGGAAGTTGAGCAAACAGCTGTAGTACAACAGGAAGTTGCTACAAGCTGAGTCAACCTATTGGTACAACTGTGAGTAGTCAAGACTGACTGGCAGTGACTCTCTAGGGGTTTGGTCAGACGGGTCTTTCCCAGGGTATCAGGAGATGCCACGAAAAGCAGGGTGTTTTTTTCTGCAAGCAACAACCCCTTTTATAAAATCCAGCACCCTGGGGCAGTCTGTATGGTTACCTGGAATTGAGATGATCTAGAGTTTCTGGGCTTCCTGATAGGCTTGACTCATCCTCTTACAGATATCAGACTTTCCATAGTGTTCCTGTGGGCTAGAGCAGTGTTTCTCCAACTGGGTCGGGACCAACTTGGTGGGTCATGACCCGATGTTTGGTGGGTCACAGCAAGCTGGGAGCAGCCATCTTGGAAGGTACAGACCTGGCTCTTGCTAGGTTCCTTTTGTGAGTTTGGATTTTCAAGTAAGGGTTTTATGTTAAATTTTGTTTTTCTTTCAGTGCTTTGACCTCTTATTTTGTCCTCGTCTTGCTTTCTCTCGGCTATGTCAGGGCTGTGCAATTGTGGCAGCCCAAGAAGGCCAGTTTGCAATCCAGGTGTGTCATTTGATTACATCACAATGATGGAATTCCTGCTGAGTGATGTCACTTCTGGCCATGACATCACTTCTGATGGGTCCTGCCACAAGAGCCATTCTAAAATAGAGGTCCTGGTCTTAAAAGGTTTGAGAACCACTGGGTTTGAGCCAGGCCTGACCTAAGATCCCTTAAGGTTGAGTTGGTGAGGTAGCAGCCTCCTTTCCAAATGAGGAAATTTGGGGAGGGGGGCAAAAGAGGACAGATGGGTGATTCTGTTCTTGCCCACCATTTCCTCTTCTGTCCTCACCTGTCCCTTTCAATTCCAGAAGGGTGGGAGCAGGTGCATGGATGGAGATGAATACCACTTACTAATCTGCTGCCTGAGGCAACTTGCTCAGTATGCTGCCTGAATGGGACAGCCCCGGCTCAATCCCATTTCCTAGCACAATCTGATAGTTACCCATCCCATTCCAAGCGCCTCCTTTTGAAACATACAATAGGTGTCTATTGTGGAATGGGAAAGAGGGGAAAGCCTGCCCCCTGCTGGCTGGAAAGGCTAGTTTTTGACACTAAAATTCCACCCCATTTGTGATGGTTGTGCATTAAGTAAACTTCCTCCAAACACTGATTTGTGCATAGGAAATTGTGGCTTGCAGCATTTTTTATCTGCCGCTAAACCCAAGTTTCCAATTTTTAAAACATGAAACCCACTATCCTTCCTTTGGCGGTCTGGGATAGGCAAAAAAACCTGCCTCCCATTGCCAGTTTTTGAAGTTGGCAAGAAATTCCTACCCAGCCCTCAAGCTCAACCAGCTAATCTCAGCCTGGACAATTAAATACCCATCATGTCTTGTAACCTGTGATAGACTTTTCCTCTGTCAACCTGTCCAATCCCCTTGGAGAGGCAGCCAGGCCAGAGGCCAGCACCGCATCCTGTGGCAAGGAGTTCCACCGACTAATGACATGCTGGGTCAAGAAATATTTTCTTTTGTCTGTTCTAACTCCCCCAGCATTCTATTTGAGGGGCTGTCCCCTGGTTCTGGTGTTGTGAAAAGAAAAAGGGCATCCATCCCCTTTGTAATTTTGTATGTATCAATCATGGCCCCCAGCATCTTTTTTCTAGCCCCAAACACTGTAGCCTTTCCTCAATGGGGGTCCCCTTAGGGGGAGAAAGGCAGGTTAGAAGTAGGAATTTTTAAAAGTCCCAGTTTTAGCTCAATTTCTTCCCCCTACAATGCCAGGAACTCTCCCCTGCTGTAAGGGGGACAAATCTTCTCAGGGAGAAGCAGGCTTTCAGCCTAAAAGGTGATCCTTCATAGAAAGAACTCTGCATATGCTCTAGAAGCTAACACCTGGTACGTCCAATATTGGATAACCAAGACACAGAATTTTGTCTCTGATCTTTGCTGGCTTTCAGTCAGCTACACCACATGTGTAAACATTCCTTCCATTTCTCAGGGCTTTCCACTGAAGTTCTCAACCAGTTCCGGAAATCTCTTGAATTCCCCAAGGATTTTGAAGATCACTTGACGGCAGGACTCCCTTATCTCTTGATTCAACACACTTCTGCCTTAGCTGCCCCCTTGCACAATTCTGGGGTTGGGGAGTAACTTCTGAGGCTACAATCGCGTGCCTTGCAAGCTTGTACTGTAACTGGTTTTTGGGATTTATCATTTCTGCTTTTTTCCAGCAGGGGGCAGTATTGCTTTGCCCAAGTAACTAACACGTTCACAAATTCACAGTGACCTGGGTGGGAGTCAGGGGATGTGAAGGAACACTGGTGGTGTATCTCAGGGTGAATTTTGGGGAGGGGGCTTGCTCTGTGAGCACAGGCCTGTCCCAAATCAATTTACTTTTTTTGCACTGCTTCCCCTTTGAAAACGGTCAAAAGCCACCGCGAGTTGTTGCAAGCTTGCCAAAAAATGAATATTTTAAAACTACAACTCTGTAGTCCCATCGGTGTTATTTTACACAGAAATCTGGTCTCTGGCCCGAGGCCCTTACAATCTCGAGCCTGACACAAAGGGGTGGGAGAAATCTGTATTTTGCTCTCTGTGTGTGTGTGTGGGGGGGGGGGGTTCTCCCTGCCCAGTTGGGTGGTGAGGTGGGCGGAACGAAGGAGACTGTTCTCCAACTTTTTAGACCGGGACCCTACATATAACTAGTATTGCCAAATACCAACGGGGACAGAGTGCCTCTGCCTTTAACTATGGTAAAAACGCCGGAATCGGGGCAGGTGCAGCTCAGCGTGGAAGGGTTTCAGAAGCCGTCCCTGCCCCGACGCCCTCTTCTTGCCCGTGGTGAAAGGCAGCAGAGGCACTCTGTCCCGGTCTGCATGTGGCAACCCTACCCAGGGTGGCCGCGCAGCAGTGTGGGGGGCATGACCGAGGCTGCCGGGGCGCGTCGGTGGCAGAGGCGCGTCCCCGCCCGCGCGCTGACGTGTCTCCCCAGGAGCGCCTCCTACCTGCGCCAGGTGTCGGGTTGCGCCCCTCCCGCCCGCCTCGGGGCGGGGACCGGCCGGGCGCTGCTGCGGCTGGGGTGGGGACGGCGGCAGAGCAGGCTCCGGCGCCCTCCTCTTCCTCCTGGCTCGCGCAGCCCCGACGGCAGCAGCCTCCCCCCCCCCCCCCGCGACCATGTGCAGCCCGGTGGAGCGGCGCCTGGCCCTCCTGCGGGAGGGGCTGATCTCGTCCCCCGGGCCGGGCGAGGGGGAGGTCGCCGCCGAGCCGGGGGTCGACGCGCTGCTGGACCTGCTGCTCTGCGTCCACCAGGAGTGCAGCTGAATCAGACCGCCCTTTGGCCCAGCCCGAAATCTCCGTGCCGTGTGATTGGTGACACAACCTTGTGATACGCACAAGGGGAGGCCATCGCGCCCTTTCTCCACAACATTTCACAAGCCTCAACCTCACCTCCCCAACGAGTCACTTTATTTTCCACATTAAACTGCGACTGCATGTGCTGACACTAGATCACTTTCCTAATGCATTTTGAAAGCATAAAAATGAGAACTTGGAATGAGAATGTAGCATATAAACACAAGACACTACCTTTGGGGGGGGGGAGGTAAAATAAAATGTGGCAATTTGCTGTTTTAATCAAATGGGGAGGGAATCACTCAAAAACACCAACATCCCTAACAATGGGGCTGAATGACAAGTGGCTGGAGGTTCCAATGACACCCTTCAGAAAACAAGAGGAACCTCAAAGTCTGTGTGTCACGGGGGTGGCAGAGCTCATACACAGCCCCCCCGCCAGTGGACAGAGGGGGTTTGGAGACATGGCTTGGAGCACCTTTTGGCCTGGAGTTTGCTCAACCAAAGACCCCCAGTCCCTAACCCACAGACTGAGTTGATGAAGAGCCTTGTGTAGCTCAGAAAGCTTGCAGACTCTCACTGGACAAGTCAACTCTCTCTAACCCCATGCCCAGCTGGGAGACAGCAGCACTCCCTCCCCCAGCGAGATCACCAACGCCATTTATAGTTTTGTAGCATTTACTCCCTGGGGAAGCACACTGCAGCCAGTTCAAAAAAAGGGGGGCTGGGGGACTTGAACAGTGATTTAGCAGCGCTTAGCAGTCGCAGTCTGTGGCAGTGAGTTCCACAGATACCTTCACTCTAAACGTGATCAGCACATGCTCAGGGAGAAACACGCATGGGCACTTGACATTTCTCAGCCTTACCCAGCCAGCCTGAAAAATGCACACGTTCTCTCCCACCAATACAACCCATTTGAGGCGAGTGTCATTCTGACAACCAGCTTGCAAGACAAACCAGGCTCATTATCTGAACCCCCCCCCCCCCATAATTGCAGCCAGATCTGAGAGGGAACGGCTCCCCTCGGGCCACCAGGGGAAGCCTCGATCGGCAGCTGACAACACAACTCTAGACACACCGACTCAGATGTAAGTCGCATTCGAGTCAGCGGGGCTTACTCCCAGGTAAGGGGAAATAGGAGCGCAGCCTGAGTCCCTTTACGAAGGATTGTTTTTTGGGGTGGCAAGTTTACCCCCTAAACTCCACACACCCCCGCCGCAGCTGGAAGCCGCCCTGCGCGAGGAGCGCTCTGCACGCGCGCAGAGGCCCCCTCGCGCGCTCACTCACTCACCCCACTCCAGGAACAGCCCCCTTGCGTTCTTGGGCCTTGTGAGCGGTTGTGGTTTTAAAGGCCGTAATTTAGGGAAATGGGGACAGTTCTTTGTTGCTGGGGGAGGTGGAAAGCTGGGAAGAGCCCATGTTGTTGCTTGCTGGGGAGCAGTTTCCCACATTAAACCCTCCCAGGTGCCAAATCGGCCTTCGTGGGCAAAGATGGGGGCATTTCAGTTTCCCAAACCTTCTAGCACCCACTTTTCAAAGTGACCTTCTTATCACCATTTATCATAGTTGGAGAGGATGCCTTCTGGAGCGTTCCTTGCATTCCGCGTTTGTCAGATTGGGACTGGCCTATTGGCCTTGTGTTCTTTTTCACCTGGCCTTGGCTTTCTGTTCAACACACTTGCTTTGTCTACTTGGAGGGGAGGGGATGGCTTCCTTCTCGAGTGTTTTTTTTTGGGCGGGGGCAGCGTTCATCGGATCGGGACCATTCTGGCCACATTGCGTTCCTCTCGGCGTGCCCTTTGGCTGAGGCCCATTTGCCTACTCGTGAGTAAGTGTGCGGCGCTCAGTGTCGCTTTCCATGGGGCTCGATATGTTTCCCGTGTCATCTTCAGTTTTCCTTGTCAGTTTTGCGACCCGCCAACAGTCATGTCGCGACCCACTGGTGGGTCCCGACCAGTGGTGCCATTCAAATGATTTAGGAACAGGAACTCACTTTTGATTGGCGCTTGTCAGGAACCCGGAACCAGCCATGGAGCCCGATAGGATCCGGAACGCCCGTTCTGGTCCCTTCCCCCTGAATGACATCACTGCCTTCGCCCCCCCTAGGAATCCGGAGTCGCTCCCTTTAGCCCTCTGAGTGCCAGCCAACCAAGAAGAAAAACTTTTTGCAGAGGAATTGGGAGGGGGGAGGAGGGAAAGTGAAGTGGGCGGAGTCAGCCCTAATTTTAACTAGTGGAACTGAGTTCCCCCGCGTTCCCCCTGCATGACATCACTGGTCCCGACCCACCGTTTGCGAAACTCCTGGTGTATTCTGTAAGCTGCTCTGTGCCTACGAATGTTGAAAGTGCGTCTTGTCCTAGCTTTGGATGTCAGTTTCAGAAATGCAAAAGGATTTTCCAACCCAGAGTGGGGTTCCCCCCCCCTTTCCAAGATGGCACGGTATCCTAGTTTTGGACGAAGG
>JAJKFI010039910.1:0-13881 GCA_029204185.1 Lerista edwardsae | reverse complement strand
GTTCCATCTACTGGAGAGTAGATGACACCACTGGATACGAGCCCCCCCTGCCATCTGAAGCTTTGCCCTTGAGTCGGGGAGACACACACACACACACACACACACACACACACAGACACACAGAGTAAGGGGAGCTCTGGTGTCACCCCTTTCCTTCTCCGTCCCCCAACAGAGAGTTCTGGTTCACTTCCGAAGTGCCCATCTGGCTCGACTACCATGGCAAGCACGTGACGGTCGACCAGGTAGTGAGTAGGGCGCACTGCGGAGCCTCCAGCTTTAGGCGCAGTCTGCCTCTGAATGCCAGGAGGGCAGCGGGGGGGGGGTTATTCCTCCCTGCCCTGATTGTGGGCTTCTCAGGGCTGCTTGGGAAATGGGGCGCTGGACCCTTGGCCCAGCCCAGCAGGCCCCTCGAGGGTCCTTGTGCAGCTTTCAGCTTCGCGGAACAGCACCCCCTGCCCTCTGCGGTGGGTCTGTCCTGCTTCACTGGCTCAACCAGGTGCCGCTGTGTCATGGCAGGGGCCTTTGTCGTTCCTTTCCTCCCCCTTTGCCTGGCCCCGATCCGCTTGGCCCCTTGTGTGTGGGGAAGGGGAGGAGATCGCGCCCTGGGGAGTGTGGGGGGCTGTTCTCCCGCACTAGCAAGGTCTCTGGCGCCCCTGTGGGCAGCCCCCAGGACCCACTGCCCCATCCCCTCCCATTCTGTCCTTAGGGCACCTTTGCCGGCATCCTGATTGGCCTGGCCCAGCTGAACTGCTCGGAACTCAAGCTGAAGAGGCTCTGCTGCCGACACGGGTGAGAGCTGCGGCCGAACGCCTCTTGGGCGCCGGGTGAAAAAATGCAAGCTCTGGATTGCCCATGGGCTTACGTAGTGGTGTGAGGATCGTGAGTGAGAGAGGGGTGTGTGTGTGTGTGTGTGTGTTTGGATCGTGCAGCCAGCTTCTGGGGGGGGCTGCTTGCGTGCACAGATGTGTCTTACTGGGGACCTCCCTGACCTGTGCGTGTTCCCTCTCCGCTCTCCAGGCTGCTGGGCGTGGAGAAGGTGCTGAGCTACGCCCTGACGGAATGGCTGACGGACATCCGCAAGAACCAGCTGCCAGGGATCCTGGGGGGCGTGGGCCCCATGCACTCGGTCGTCCAGCTCTATAAGCGGCTCGGGGGGGGCATGTACAGGATCATCTGGTCTGGGGGCGGGGTGCAGTGAGGAGGGGAGACGAGCCCCTCCCACTCATAGGAGGCGGAGCTTGCCCGCCTTCCTTCTGAACCCTCCCTTCTCGTCCTGCCGCAGTCCACGGCCTGCGCGACCTCTTCTGGCTGCCCATCGAGCAGTACCGCAAGGACGGGCGCATCATCCGCGGCCTGCAGCGCGGCGCGGCCTCCTTCGGCACCACCACCGCTGCCCTGGAGCTCAGCAACCGCCTGGTGCAGGCCATCCAGGTGGGTCTCAATGGGGTGGGGGGCTTGCAGGCCCCCGGAGAGAGCTGCTGCCGGTCAGTGCTGGGATCTGCAGACCAGTGGGCTGACTCAGTATGGCAGCATCACCCACCGCCCCTCCTCTCCCGTTCCAGGCCACCGCAGAGACGATCTACGACATTCTCTCCCCCACGGCTCCCCCCATGACCCGGGCTCTTCTGGACAGGAAGCACACCCACAAGCAGAGGCGGGGCCAGCAGCCGGCGGACCTGCGCGAGGGCGTGGCCAAGGCCTACGACACCGTGCGCGAGGTGAGGCTTTTCCCCCCGCCAAGCCCGTCGGGGGTACCAGGCTGTCATGGGAATGGCGGAAGTCCTGCGGGGGGGGGAAGAGGGGAAAGGTCTTGATAACTGGGAACAGAGATCTTGAACTGGGGACACCTTTTTAAAGTGGTGTCGTCCTCATATTTAGCAGTTGGGCTGGGAGCAAGCATGTCTTTCGACCCCGGAGATTTTCTAGACATTAAAATAGACGACTTTTCCAATTAGAAATCATGCTGTGCTGGCGTCTGCCGACACTAGATCGATCACCTGCACATCATCTACCTGGCACACTTTGAAAGCATTTTTAATTGATAAAAATGAGAACTTGGAATGGGGAATGTAGACTAAAAACACACAAGATCGCAATTTGCTGTTTCAATCAAGCAATTTTTTTTGGTTGGGGGGGGGAATATTGCCAAAAAACCCACACCCGTTTATAAGTTTTGCAAACGGCTTTGTGAACTGTTTTGTTGGTTGCAAAAGCAGTATATGTGCCCACAGCAAGAGGAGATGATTATGACGATTAATATTAATATATATATTTGGAAACATTTATTGGCATTACACTTACAAACAAAAGATAAGTACAAGTAAAAAAAAATTCGGCTATGGGGTAAATGAGATGGTTTAAGCTTTGGGTTTAGACTTGGATACTGCAAATAAAAATTCCGCCACCAAATAAGTAATGTCTGTCGAATAATCACTAAGAAGTATAACGAGGATCAGTAAAAGAAGCAGAGGGAAGAGAGAAAGGGTTACTAAAAATATTAATATTAATAATCATATTGTCAGTCAATCGTATTAATAATCAATCAACATCATATTCTCTTGCTGTGCAGCACCTATATTGCTGTTACGGCAAAAAATAGTCCCCAAAGCGGTTTGCGAACCTCTCGGTCGTCGCCTCTCAGGGTGCCGCCCCCTCCTCTGGCTCCGCTAACCCCGGTTCACCGACACGCGGCTCTTGTCCCCGCCCCCCTGCAAGGCGTCATCGACACAGCCCAGGCCATCTGCGATGTGGCGACCCGCGGCCACGAGCAAAAGGGCATCACGGGGGCCGTGGGCGGTGTCCTGCGGCAGATCCCGCCCACCGTGGTCAAGCCCCTCGTGGCCTCCGAGGCGACCTCCAACCTCCTGGGCGGCATGCGCAACCAGATCAAGCCTGACACCGGCAAGGAGGAGTCCCTGAAGTGGTGGTCGGAAGACGCCCAGGAGTGACCAGCGGCCGCCACGCCCCGTGGACCCTGACCAGGCGAGCGGCGGTTCCTCGACCCCTGCTGGGACGCTGTTACGCAGCCACCAAAAGACGCCACCTCCCTCCCGCTTTTTTCAATCTTGCTACAGAAAGACCTTTGAAAGCTGTGTGGGGGGGGAGCATCTGCAATTGCCCAGCGCCTAAGCAGCGGCTAACCCCAGATGCCACCGGCAGAACTGGCCTCCTGGGAGCAGCGCCACCCCATCTCCCTCTCCTCCTCGCCCTGCCCTTATTTTTGTACTCTTGGGGTGAACTTCCGCCATCTCTTTGACGCATGATCAGCTAACGCTGCTCCCCCTTCCCTCAGTATTTGCGGTGTGGTGGGAGGGGGGAGAGAATCCGAGCATTAAAAGGACATGACTTGTTTTCAGCTCCCGGTTCTGGTTTGGGTGTTGCTAGGCGGAGGGCGTGCACCCCTTTCACGACTGCTGTGGCTTTATCCAGCATTGCGGGGGGGGGGGTTGTCGTGTTTGTGATGTGTCAAGTGCTGTACAGAACGAGGGACTTGAATTTCACTGCACCAGTGGTTCCCAATGTTTTTTAGCATCGGGGACCCCCTTGGGGAAAAAAATTTCACTTTGCTGGCCGCTCAAGTCTCTGCAGCTATCATGGCAGTTGGATAGCAGTGCTTCCCCCCCCCAAAAAAAAAACAGCAGGTTGTTTAACCCTTGATGCACATACAGTGGTGTCATTCAAACGATTTAGGAACAGGAACTCACTTTTGATTGGCACTTGTTGGGAACCCGGAACCAGCCCGTTAGGATCCGGGACGCCCATTCTGGTCCATTCCCCCTGAATGACATCACTGCCTTCGCCCCCCTAGGAATCAGGAGTCGCCCCCTTTAACCCTCTGAGTGCCGGCCAACCAAGAAGAAAAGCTCTTTGCAGAGGAATGGGGAGGGGGGAGGAGGGAGAGTGAAGTGGGCGGAGTCAGCCCTAATTTTAACAGGCGGAACTGAGTTCCCCCGCGTTCCCCCTGCATGACATCACTGCACATAACCCTAATCTGTATTGTCAGTTTCTGGTCAATCCCAGACCCCCACAGGGTTGGGAACCACAGTGCTACAGAATGTTCATGGGCATTTGGACCCTCACCCCCAAAACACAGGCCCCAATGTACTTTTTTTGGGGGGGGGGCGGAGAGGCAGGGGGTGGAATCCAAACCGCAACATTGGCGTCACTCGTTTGCAAACTGCTTTTAAACCTTAAGAGCTGCAAACCAGGGCGGTCAGGATTTTGGTTCGCTTTGATGTTAAATAGGGAAAAGTGGGGGGGGCGCTTGGTGGGCACCCAGACGAGCTTGGGCGGGGCTGCTGTTCTGAGCAAGCGGAGTTCTGTGCCTGCAGGGCTTCTTTCAGCCAGTAGGGGGCAGCTTGGTGCATTTTGAGTGCCTGCAGTCTGCTGCTTGGCCAGGGCTGAGAAGAGAAGAAGCTTCTGGTCTCTTGTCATGCAGTGCGGGAAAGGAGGCGCGCCTTTCAGAAGGCCCCTTTCAGGCTTCATCCAGCTTGCTCTAAGCTCTTAATCCAGGCGCAGGCTTGGTTTTTGTCTGTCATCCTCTGCCGCTTCCTCTTGCTTAAGGGGGCCTCCCTCCTCTGCCTTCTGCTTAAGAACATAAGAAGAGCCCTGCCGGATCAGGCCAAAGGCCCACCTAGTCCAGCTTCCTGTATCTCACAGTGGCCCACCCGGTGCCCCAGGGAAGCATGAGACAACAAGATGCCTGCATCCTGTGGCCATTCCCTTGCATCTAGCATTCTAAGGTAAAATTCTGAGGTAACAAAACAGAATTTGCTATCCTATGAACGTAAGAAGAGCCCTGCCAGATCAGGCCAAAGGCCCACCTAGTCCAGCTTCCTGAATCTCACAGCGACCCACCAGGTGCCCCAGGGAGCACATGAGACCACAAGACGCCTGCATCCTGTGGCCACTCCCTTGCACCCGGCACTCTGAAGTAGCCCACCACCAATGTAAGGAGGTTGCACAATCCATCATGGCCCATAGCCAGTGGTGGCATTCAAATAAATTAACAACCGGTTCTCTAATGTCATTGCCTGAGCCAAAAAACCCCCAAAGCCAGCCAAAGTAAGTGAGTGGGCGGGGCCTGGCCATTTAATAACCTGGGAGAACCCCCTGAATGACACCACTGCCCATAGCCCATGACGGACTTTTCTTCCAGAAATCTGTTCAATTCCCTTTTAAAGGCATCCAGACCAGATGCCATCACCACCTCCTGTGGCAAAGAGTTCCACAGATTAACTATCTTGCAACGCTTTCTTGTCAGTAGGTTGTAGCATGTCAACAGTTGTCACCACAGCCCTGTCTGCATATGAGTGCGATCGCCCATGTCCTGAATGTCTTCCCTGGGACGTCCTTGAGCTCTAGTGCACTTGAGAAGCAGGATTCTCAACCCTCTCTGGCCAGCTGCTCTGAGTAGGGCTTCCTCCCTCCCCCCACAAGCAGTGTTTCTCAAACTGTGGGTCGGGACCTGATTGTCAGGCCGGGTTACGGAAAGCTGGGGGGCCGCCCTCTTGAACACTTGCAGACCTGACTCTTGCTCTAGTCCTTTTGGGAGAACAGTTTGAAGTTTTGAAGTGAGGTGGGAGAGTGAGAACCGATACCCACCAGGTAATTAATCTGTGGAACTCCTTGCCACAGGAGGCGGTGATGGCATCTGGCCTTAGGTGCCTTTTAAAAGGGGGTTGGACAGATTTCGGGAGGAAAAGTCCTTTGCAGGCTACAGGCCATGATGGGTAGTGCAACCATACTTTAGAAGTAGGCTTTCTCAGAATGCCAGGTGCAAGGGAGTGGCAACAGAATGCAGGTATCTAGTTCTCCTGTGTGCACCTTGAGGCATTTGGTGGGCCACTGAGAGATACAGGAAGCTGGACTAGACAGGCCTTTGGCCTGATCTAGTGGGGTTCTTCTTACATGATTTCTTTTTTTAACTTTGTTTTTAGTTTAGTGCTTTGACGTAACATTTTGTCCTAATCTTGCGCTCTGTCAAGGATGTGCAATTCCTGCCGTCCAAGAATACCGGGGAGGGGAGTCGCTGCTTCCGCACCCCATCCTTCTTGTGCTCTGTGTGCCGAGAAGCGCCGGTGGGGTTTCCGGGGGCTCCTTCCGCCTCTGAGCTGCGGGTCTGGCTGGAGAAGGGGGCCCCCGCAGCCGGAGTGCCCCCGCTTGAGGCGGGACTCGGCCGGGGCAGCATCTCTGCCTAGGAGCCCGGAAGCCCCCTGCCCCGAGAGCTGTGCAAGGGACCGGGCTGGCCGAACCGAGGGCAGGAGTGGCGAGAGCCTGCGTGGTGTGAATGGAGGCGGGGCCTGGGCTCCAAGGCCGGCCTCGATTGGCTGCAAGCAAGGGGCACCTGGCAGTTGGGCTGCAGCGGGCTCGGGAAGCAGGGGAGCCAAGCCTGCCTGCCCCTTCCTCCATTCTGCCTGCCTTCTCCTCTGTCCTCGGCAGGTCCTATGGCTGCCCCTTGCTGCAGATGGGGGTCATCAGCTTGCAGCTGGCCCCCGTGCGGTAGAGTTCGCGGCATGAGGGGCAGCGCAGCCCTCAGCCCCCACATCCTTGGGGCGACTCTTCCTCCGCCTCCAAAGGCAAGCCGGTCTCAGGGCTGGGCGGGGCTCCCCTCATGCTCCCGGGCTGCCCGGCCGAGGCTGGCCCGGACGGTCTCGATGAGGTGCCGCAGGCCGATCAGGTAGCCGTCCTCGTGGTTGCCCCGGGCCCAGGCCGCGTCGTGGTGCAGGGCGAGGTGCGCCGGGGCGGGCAGCGTCTTGCCGAAGTCGATCATCCAGACGCTGGCCTGGCCTCTCCGGTCGTGGAGGAAGAGCAGCGAGCTGCCGATCACCTGGTCGGGGAAGGGAAGTTAGGGGCTGGCTGGCTGACGGAGGCAGCGAAGGGGGGCAAGGGGGGAGCGGCCCAGCACTGGCCAGGGCTTTCCTTGGGGGCCTGAAGAAGGCCGATTCTCGAAGGGCCGCACACATGTGCTCCAGGCGCAGCAGGTAGGTCCTCTGCAAGGAAAACGGGATGCGGCGAAGGAGCCGGGCGGGGGGAAGGCCAAGACCACCCGCTGGCAAAACACCCCGACTTCTGGTCACCCCTCCTGGGGTCGACAGTGGCAGAACTCTGGCATTACCAGCGACGGTGTGTAGGCCCCGGGGAGCTCCGGGGCAGGGGCGCTCAAGCAGCCACAAGTGCCTGTGTTTGGCCTGGGAACCAGGGTTGCGGCCCTCTTCCCTTGCAGCAAGGGCTTGCGCCACCCATCCATGGGGCACCTTTTTCCACTGGGGAGAAACCGGCACCCCCCAAATTGTGGATGCCCCCCTCCCCCAATGAGCAGTGCAGCAGCCCCTTACTTACCAGGACCCCCAGGTCGCCTTTGGTGAAGGCCAGGAAAATGTCGACGATTTGCTCCTTGGTCCGGGTCTGCTTGAAGTCCTTCTGCACGGCTCCCCCCTCAATCTGTGGAGAAAGTGGCGGGGGGGGGGGAGAGAAGGCAAAATATGTCCAACGTCTCAGCCCCAGAGGGAAAAACCTGAGAGCTTCATTCTGCTACTGGAATGAGAAAAGAAGTTTCCTTTTCTAAAGGGCTCATGATTGGGCCGGGGAAGGGGGGGGAAGAGACACCAGTTGCTGTAAAGGACACTATGCTGGGGGGGGGAAGAGGGACTGTCCCCCCCATCAGCTCAGCACTGGAGCTGCCCCTGGGCCCAGTGAAGGGAGTAAGGCAGCGGGTGATAGAGTCACACCTGCAAAAGCCAGATCTCTGCCCCAAGGCGTTTACAGTCTCGCTTGAGATGGGTGTCCCCTGGTTCTAGTGTTGTGAAAGAGGGAAAAGAACATGGGCCAGGCACTGTCTATGCCCCCCACTGCACTGGACACGGGTCCCCCCCCTCCCCGTTTCCCGGCCGCTTCTCCCCCACTCACCGTGACGCCCTCGATCCGGAAGCCCAGCAGGGCGCTGGAGCTGATGGTCTCCCGCCACTGCATGTAGCGGGGCTTGGTGACGGTGCCCGTCCCGTGTTCCTCGGCCGTGGGGGCCAAGGGGTCCACCTTCACCATCTTCTGGTACAAGTCCTGCCGGGGCTTCTGCCGCTGTTGGGCTTGGCAGAGCTCGTCCTCCAGGTAGGTTCTGGCCACAAGGGGAGAGCGATGCGGCAGTCACGGCAAGGGGGGGGGCAGGCAGGGACAGGTGATTTGGGCTCAGTCATTTCCCTTCCCCCCAGCTGTCCCCGGGGAAATGGCTACCCCTAGAGCAGGGGGCGCAATGAGCTCTCGCACTCGGCCCTGCAGCCCCTAGTGAATGTAAACCCTCTGTTCCGGGGCCCAGAAAGGAGATGCTCTCACCTGGTGCCCATCTTACAGTCCATGATGCTGGGCGTGTCGAGGCCACGTAGCAGGTCGTCCATCTGGATGTAGCGCTCCCCGCCCACCTCCACCATGCCGTGGTAGGTGGGCACAAAGGGGCGCAGCACGTCCGCCATCAGCTCCGCCAGGCAGGCGTCTTCCACTGCGCTGAACTTCTTCAGGATGTGGCCCCCTTCGCTGGGCTTGAAGTTCCCTAAGGAGGGAGTCTCCCGTCAGCCGAATTGGGTGTGTTTGAAATGGGACGCAAATCGGTCCCCTGCACGGCGTAGCTAAAGAAGGGCAAGAGGGGTGCAATTGCACCGGGCAACAAGCTTTAAGGGGGCACCAAGCTGAGCTGGACACTAGTGGCCAAAATGGTGAAAACCTTGGCCTGTTTGAATAATACCATCCTGTTCCCTATCATTGGAAAGGTCATTTAATGCAGAACGCAATGAAACAAACCAGGGTGGAATATCTTCGTTCCATCAAAAGTTATAGCCAAGGAAATGAAAATGCAACTATGACATCACTTCCTGTTGTGATGTCACTTCTGGGGCATCATTTTGCCCTCTGCACTGGGCGATGCTCCCATGAGCTACCCCAGTGTAGCTAGTCACTAAGAGATGGCCTCACCCCTGACTTGGTCTTAGGGCAAACCAGTCCCTCTTGGCCCCACCTGTAAAATGGGCACAAAAATACTTGCATTCCCAAACATTTTAGCACCAGGATCCAATTTTTAAAATGGCAATCTGTGGTGATCCACTAGGCAAAAGAAGCATCTAATTGTTATTGTAACAACAATGTCCCCCACTCTCTGCCAGCACTCAGACCCCCCCCCCACACCTGCTTCCCCCCTCCCCACACTGCTCCTTGGGGTACCTTCATGGCCAGCCAGCTGCACCCAGGAGCTCCGTCTCCGCACAGACCAGTGCACCATCGTGAAAAAAGTCTTCCAGGACTTGGTCTACAAAAGAAGCCAAGAGGCGGTGTTGCAAGCCAGGCACCCGGCTTGGCTACTACCCTCGCGGTTTCTGGGACCGACCCCGGAGACTTAGGAGGCCGGGTTTGGTGAAACAACATGACTGCCAAAGTTTGAAAAGTGGTGGGGGTAAGGGGAGAGAAATCTGGTATTGGGGCAGGGCTTGGCAGTTGAGGGGCGGCACCAATGATAAAAGGGGAGGAGCCAAGGGGAAAAGGGTGGGGCTTACTTTCTGCTGCTCATCTGAACTGAATAAAGAAGCTAATATCTGGAGGAACATAAGGAGAACCCTTCTGGATCAGGCCACGTCCCACCTAGTCCTGCTTCTTGTATCTCAGGGAGCCCTCAAGACAAGATCCCCGCATCCTGTTGCCACTCCCTTGCCCCTGGCATTCTGAGCTGGCCTATTTCTAAAACCAGGATGTTGCGCGTGCCCACTACAGCTTGCAACCTGGCAGGGGCTTTATTTGAAAAGCCACATCCTGTGGCAAGGAGTTCCACCGGTGAACGACTGGCTGGTTGCTGCAGGGCATGGTCCTTATGGGGAAAATGGCAACTTGGTGTGCAAATTTCTTAACTGCACGTTTATGTTATGTACGCATGGGTGCATGTGTACACGCACGCACACACAGAGAGAACCCAGGCAAGTCATGACTTTGGAAAGCGAAAGGCAGGCCTGTCTCGGTTCATTGTAGTTCTCTCCCCCCGCCCCAGTGATTTTCCACCCACAGTTCATTCAACGTGCTTGTGCAACCGCATCGAAGGAAGCCGCAGGGGGAGGTGTTGAAAAGAGGAAGGAGGCCAGGAGGAAGCTGCGGGGGGGGGGGTTGCCCTGCAAGTTACAAGTGAGGCTGCAACGTCACCCTACCAGCTCTGCAAAGGGACACCCCTGGCTGGCGCACGTGCTTGCCTGCACACAACAGGCGCATGGAAACCCCCCCCCCCCGGGCTGGAAATGGATCCAACCACGGACCCTTGGCCTGTCCTCCAGGTGCACCGTTCCTGGGTGGAATGGCGTCGAGCCGCCCCAGCTGCTACTTTTTTACCCAAAGAGGTCGTGAATCTGTGGAACTCCTTGCCACGGGAGGTGGTGGTGGTGGCACCTGGCCTAGGTGCCTCGAAAAGGGGATCGGACAGGTTTCTGGACCAGGTGGGAATAAAGAAGGAATTCCTTTGCAGAACTGAGAAGTCCTATTTCATGAGATCCTCAGAAGAGTCCTGCTAGATCAGGCCAAAGGCCCATCTAGTCCAGCTTCCTGTATCTCACAGTGGCCCACCAGAAGCCTCATGGAGCACACAAGACCATAAGAGGCCTGCATCCTGTGGCCACATTTACCTCAGAATTTTACCTCAGACATTTACATCCTTGTATCTGGCATTCTGAGGTAAATGTCTGAGGAAAACTTCTGAGGTAAATAAAACAGAATTTGCTGTTCTGAGGACATAAGAAGAGCCCTGCTGGATCAGGCCAAAGGCCCATCTAGTCCTGTATCTCACAGAGGCCCACCAGCATAGCAATTAACCGCAGGGCCATTTGATCGCTACGCCACAGCTGGTCTGGACCGAACGGCAAGGAGGAAACACTCTGCACATGTACAGAGGCCTGCCAGGGGGAACATCCCGTGTCCTTCGGCTACACGCTGGCACTGAAAACCATTTCTGGTTTATATATAGTGGCTTGTAGTTTCTGGTTACTTCTCTAGTGTCTGGTTAGTGTCTAGTATGGTCTGGGACGGGGGGGAGGTCCATGATGGGGTTGAGACAACAAGCTCTCGCACCGGGTGGGGCAAACCCTAGTGACGCTTCTGGTCTCGGCTACGCGCAGCCCCCCCCCGCTCCGCGACCCCGTCCCCTCTCACCTTGCGCAGGACCCGCGGTTTGCCCGGCAGCCTCTTCTCCTCCGGCTCGCTGAAGACCTCGTCCGACTCTGGGGAGGACCCGGCCAGCGAAGAGCAGGTGGACGAGCTGGAGACAGAGCAGGCAGGGGGGAAGCCGGAGCCCTGGGGGGTGGCAGGCGGGTGGGGCGGAGGGGACGCGGTGGACTCCCCCTGGGCAGTGTCGCCGGAAGACGTGGCCGGCAGGCTTGGTAGGCCGTTGCGCTGGGAAACGCCCAAAGGAGTGGGCACCTACGGCCGAGGGGTCCGCATCGGGCACCTTCTGTGCCAGACCCAAGGCCTCCTGCTGCTCTGGCTCGGGGGCGGAAGGAGGCCCCCACTCCAGCAGGCTGCCACCTTCCATGGCAAGGGACGCCCGTCTGTCTCTGTGTTGGGGAGCAGCTCTAAGAACCCCTCAGGCCCATTGCACGGACCCCGTTGTCTGGGCTGGAGACAACGAGCGCCGAAGAGTGTCGAAGAGCGCCGAAGAGCAGGGCTACTGTGCTGCCCACCCCCAGACGCAGGTTATGGCTGCAGCTGACGTTCCCTGCAAGAAATTGGGGGGGGCTTTACTTGAGGAGGGGCCCTTCCTGCATCGGCCGCCCCCCCCTTGATGGGGACCACACGGCCAGCCGAAGCAACTCAGAATGACCAACGCTGGCCAACTGGCTCGAGCGAGGCCCGGATTTCCGTCCTCCCTGCATTTTGCAATCTATTTCCCCCCATTATAGCAATTTGTGCCCCCTAATTCCCCGCCCTGCTCCCCAAAATCATTGGGATAAAATAGTCCCAACTTCATACACACATATCCATAGAATGCGCCCCCTGGGAGTCAAACACCCCATGCAGGTCAACGGGGCGGGGTGTGTGTGTTATCCCCCTGGCGTCAGAATCGGCAGCCCCAGCTGTGACCCAGCCCCAGTGGAAACTCTTGCGGCGACGCCCACATTCGCCCACTGTGCACAAGCGCATCAGATCAACCAGATTAGGAAGTCAGAGTCTGGGCCACCCCCTGGAGGGGGGGCAGGTGCCCCCTGGGGTCGGAAGCTCCACGATCTTTTGCCCAGCCCTACCTGGAGGGGGGCGCTGTCCGGGAGCAAGGCTCCACCAAGTGACAGCCCCTTCCCCACCCCACTTTTAAAGATGTGTGGTGGGGGCAGGGCTCAAGTTGTAGGGCTGGGTGGGAGATCTTCATGCAAACCATTCAACCCCCCATTTGGCCTGATTTGGCCAAATTAACCCCCCTCCTCTAAAACCAGGATCTAAAGTGGGGGAAACACGTGTGGGGCTGGAAGGGTGGCCGGGCTCTGAAGCTCCACACGCAGAGGGGCACTGCCCATCTATGGGTCTAATTTTTGCTTAAAATAAATAGAGAGGTGGATTACGACCCCAGCCCCCTCCCCTTGCCTTCCAAGAACCCCCCCTCTCCCTCTCCCCCATCGGTGGGTGGGGGGACAGGGGACAGCGCGCGGGTGGTGAAAGAGGCACCCTCTGCACATGCTCAGAGGCGCTCTCGGCACGGTCATCCCGGCCCGGAGAAACTGATGCCCGGCTCACCTGAAAGTCGGTTCCTTGTGGCTAGGGCCGAAACGATGTGACTCCCCCACGCCCCCAGGGGAGAAAGGGGTGGTGGGTGCGCACCCGGACTCCAAATTGCCCCCTCCCACATCCAGAATGCCCGAAATCTCATCTCCGAGATAAGGCTGCGCATTGGGGGGGGGGAAGGCGGAGCCCCCTTCCCGTTACTTTTGTGCCAAGTCGAATTGGGGGCTCGCTCCACCCCGTTGCGCCCCCCCGCAGATAATTCGGAGCCTGTTGAATCCCAGTCTTCCCCCCCTCTAACCACTAGCCGCTCTTGCCCTTCCCCTCTGTCCTGCTCCTTTCGCAGGGCCCCCCTCCCACGCCCCCCCTCCCCGAGCTAGAGAGCCCAGTTCCGAGCTAGGGGGGACCCGGCGATGCGCGCCTCATCCCGGTCCCGCGTCTCTAGGGCTGCGAGGCACGGAAAGGCGGGGACACAGCGAAGGGTGGCGGGGCAGGCAGCTGACGAAGCGCCCCCCCCGAAAAGCGAGGTCTCGTGCTGCCCTCTGCTGGCCACCGGCGGGAATGACCGTCGGAAACGGGTTGCAGGCGGCGGCCGAGTCAAGGTGGATCGTGGCGTCGAGGAGGGGCCGTGACGTGAGCGCCTTGGGCATGTGCAGAGTGCTGCGGGCGGGTCTCTCTCTTTCTCTCCCCGCCCCCCGATTCTTCCGGATTAACAAGATAGGCGGCGAAGTTAAGAGGCGTCTTTGAAACTTGTTAATGTGGAAAGAGTCCCAGTTTGGGGGTCGGGCAAAAGGGGCGGGGGGGGGGAGGGTTAGGAAATGCCGCCTGGTGTGGAGGACGAAGGCAGCGAGAAGGATTTCTCCTAGAACCGGAGAGGAAGGCTGGCAGCGGCCCTTCTTCTTCACACAGCACGTGGAACTCCTTGCGACAAGACTCGGTTGGGCGGCCTGAAAAGGGGGATGAGACGAGGCCGTGGAGGAGAGATCAACATATCGTGAGGGCCGAGTGGAACCTCCTTAGCAAGGGGCAGTGTACCTCGGTATGCCAGTGTGCAACGGTGGCAGAGGGGGACGTTTCCCTCACCCCTTTCAGACACAGGGGGCATCTGGTGGGCCACTCTCTCTCTCTCTCTCTCTCTCTCTCTCTCTCTCTCTCTCT